>SJYX01003664.1:8885-23150 GCA_006410675.1 Oreotragus oreotragus | reverse complement strand
GTATCCTATCATTTTGCCTTTTCATACTGTTCATGGGGTTCTCAAGGCAAGAATACTGAAGTGGTTTGCCATTCCCTTCTCCAGTGGACCACAGTCTGTCAGACTCCTCCACCATGACCCGCCCATCTTGGGTGGCCCCAGGGGCATGGCTTAGTTTCATTGAGTTAGACAAGGCTGTGATCCTAGTGTGATTAGATTGACTAGTTTTCTATGAGTATGGTTTCAGTGTGTCTGCCCTCTGATGCCCTCTTGCAACACCTACCATCTTACTTGGGTTTCTCTTACCTTGGATGTGGGGTAACTCTCCACGGCTGCTCCAGCAAAGCGCAGCCACTGCTCCTTACCTTGGATGAGGGGTATCTCCTCACCGCTGCCCTTCCTGACCTTCAGCGTGGGATAGCTCCTCTAGGCCCTGCAGCGCCTGCACAGCCACCACTCCTTGGGCGTGGGATTGTTCCTCCTGGCCGCTGCCCCTGACCTCGGGCGCGGCGTGGCTCCTCCCGGCCGCCACCCCTGACCTCGGACGTGGGGTAACTCCTCTTGGCCACTGCCCTTCGGGCATGGGGTCCTCCTGGCTTCTGCCCCTGACCTCGGACATGGGATAGCTCCTCTCGGCCACGCCCTCTTAGTGCGCCGGTCGCAGCCGCCTGTGCTTAGTGCGCCGGTCGCAGCCTCTCCATTCCAAAATTACTCTTTATCACTTTGTAATTAAGTGTTTCGTAAGGGGATATTTTGAGACTATGTAAATTTCTTGTTCCTCATCAAATTTTCTCCCATTAACTTTAGTAGCCACGATATTTCTTGGCTGAATTAACTATCACTACAAGTTGCCAAATGGTAATTATCTAATTCCAGTATTCTTTCTACATTTATTAGTTATATATATATATATATCCCTTTTCTATATACGCACACACACATATCCCTTATTGTACTCATGTGCTTTTGCTTAGTTGCTCAGTTGTGTCCGACTCTTTGCAACCCCATGGACTATAACCTGCCAGGTTCCTCTGTCCATGGGAGTCTCCAGGCAAGAATACTGGAGTGGATATCCATTCCCTTCTCCATGGGATTTTGCCAACTCAAGGATCGAACTTGAGTCTCCTGCACTGCAGGTGGATTCTTTACTGTTTGAGCCACCAAGGAACAGACCCAGTTAGAAGTAGTTGGAGAAGTGACAACTAGAATTTTAATAGCAAAATAAATTTCATTTCTTTTCAGAAGAATAGCCCTGAGATCCAGTCTGGACCTGGCACTTTGGGGAGACTTGTAGCCAAGTAGCCAACTGCCTAGTTTTATAAAAAGTAAGGCTGCAGTTACTAGCTTCTAGCAGACATTGTTTTGAGAATGTCCAGAGAAGGCAATGGCACCCCACTCCAGCACTCTTGCCTGGAAAATCCCACGGACGGAGGAGCCTGGTGGGCTCCAGTCCATGAGGTTGCTAGGAGTCGGACACAACTGAGCAACTTCACTTTCACTTTTCACTTCCATGCATGGGAGAAGGAAATGGCAACCTGCTCCAGTGTTCTTGCCTGGAGAATCCCAGGGACAGCGGAGCCTGGTGGGCTGCTGTCTATGGGGTCACACAGAGTCGGACACGACTGAAGCGACTTAGCAGCAGCAGCAGCAGTGACATCTAAGTCTGACACAATTCAGAAAACTCAAGTTCTTAGCAATACAAGGACTAGTCTGAAATTACACCCATAGTGTCATGTAGTCATTTCCTTGTATGTCTGAACCGTATCTATTCTATTTTGACTTTTAATTGTAATAGCCTCCTTAATAGCCAAAGCTGATTTCACTGTTAACAACGTTACTGCTTCTCTAGGTATGAGAAGATGCAAGAACTGGGACTCATGAAATCTTCTCCTGAAAATATCTAACTCTCTGAAGGCCTGTTCTGCCAGTTTTTCCTAGAGCACAGAGTGCCTCATTCCTGATTTCGATGCTGAACTCCTCTCATGGGGTGTTGAAGGTCAGCAGCTGCAGTAACCATGATTTAATCTTTGTAGAGATAGATAGCAAGTGCCAGTTTCCAGTTGGCAGGGCCCCTTCATGGTTATAAATTTGACCATGGTTTGAGGGGGGCATTTCATGATCATTTCATTCCACGGTGCTGGGAATGCTCATTCCCAGTTCTGGCAAAAATTTTGCTGATATGCCACAAAATGTGCTGTTATTGGACTAGGCCATGAAACAATATCCAAAATTCTCTGGACCACCTGTCTTACTAGCCTCTTACAGTCCAGGAAAATATTTCCTCTTGTTGCTTCTTCCTATATCTAGAGTTGTATTATTATAATCATCGCTATCATATGGAACTATATATTACTTTACAGTCAAACATTTGGTAATATAAGAAACAGCAATTTTGTAAAACAGGTGAAATTACAAATAGCATAGCTAGAAGTATTAGTATCCCTTATGTATATACATATATATCTCTTATACATATTTTTATGTATGCATATGTTTATTTATATTTGTTTTTATGTCTCTATATTTTAAACCATGTGTTTGCACTGATAAGTTCAGCTCTAATATAACATTAGAGGGCATTCTAGTTTTCTCCACTTCCATATTTGTAATTCCCATTGCAAAGTATCTTCGATATTTACTCATTGAATCAATCCCCCCAATATTCCGCAACGTGACTAATTGTCCAAATCATGATGCCCACTTTCCAGGCAAACATTCTCTTCACCGCAGTCTTCTTTCAACAGCCTGCACCTGGTTAACACTGCCCTTCATCCCCCTTTCCTGTGGACATCTACCTTGCTTGGACCCCACATGATGGCTTTAAAAAAATTTATTCTTTTGACTGTGTGGCATGTGGGATGTTAGTTCCCCAACCAGGGATTGAAGCCATACCCCCTGCATCAGAAGCACAGAGTCTTAACCACTGGACCACCAGCGAAGTCCTGACATTTTAATTGAATTATTCAGGAGGAGAGTAAGTCAGGGGGGCAGGATGGCAATCAAGAAAGCAAGCTAGTCATGTTTACCTTTTAAGAGTGAGTACTGTAGCCCAAAGGAGAACTCTATCAGAGTAAGAAATGTTGGATGCTGGGTCAGGCCAGTGGAGATATTTTGGAGGAAGCAGACCTTCATTACAATCTTTAAATAATAAGGCAAATATCAATGCTTAGAATTTAATGTGAATTAGCATTTTTCCTTCTAAAATATTTATGTTCAAAATTTTTGAGTTGAAATAAATCACATCTCTTAAGCTACAGCCTTTATACTCAAAGTATGATCCACAACTAGCTGCGTCAACATCTTCTGGGATCCCATAGGAAATACAGACTCTCAGTCCCCACCCTAGATGTACTGAATCAGAATCTGCATTTAGCAAGACCCTCCGAATGATTCATTCATACACTAAAGTTTAAAAAGCACTGAGTTTGAACATTCACCGATTATCAGTAAAATCCATCCTGGTCTCACCTACAAAATGTAGGTAGTAAAACTCCTTCTTTGCTAACTACAGAAGTTAAAGATGAAGTTAAATGCTCCAGGATTTCCCGGATGGTCCAGTGGTTAAGAATCCACCTGCCAATGCAGAGGACATGGGTCCAGGAAGATTTCTCATGTGGCAGAACAACTAAGCCCATGTGCTGCAGCTACTAAAGTCCACACCCCTAGAGCTCATGTTCCTCAACAAGGGAAGATGCTGCAATGAGAAGCACGAGTACTGCCACTAGAGAGGCGCCCCCACTCACTGCAACTAGAGAAAGCCAGCGTGCAACGGCAAAGATAAATAAATAAAATTTTGAAAAGTAAATACTCCGTCTGTCTCGTTTCATAGTCTTATTATTTTTATCCCCTCACTTCCTTCCTCATTTCCTATCTGCCTGCCTCCCTCCCCTTTTTTCCTTTTCTTTTTAAATGTCTGGTTCCCTTAATTAGGCAATAAACACCTTTAGGATAGAAACTATTTGTCCTGTAAGTTTACAGTTTAGTAGTCAAATACCAAAGAGTCTGGCTAATGATTTAAAAACTAACTCCTACAGGAACTTTATTCAAAGGGTACAATGAAATAAAACCCAGTTAGACTGCTATACTTTCAGAATTAGCTTCAAATCAGAGAACTAATTATTTTTCCATTATTTTTCTTCCTGCAAAATGTCAGCATTTTAATTCTGGGATCAGACAAACCTGGATTCAGATACCAGTCTGTGATTTGCTGGCTGCGTAAAACTGGGCAAGTCTCTTAAACCCTCTGAACTTTGATTTCTATTTTTGGAGTGTTCAAACTCATGAGCTTTTTGGAATAAGAAATCCAAGCTCTGAGAATTGCTTTTTCTTCTTTGATATGTAGACTTGAGCAAGCTATTTAACCTTCTTTATCCTCAGTAAGATAGAGACCCACTTCAGAAGTTTGTCTTGGGAAAATGCATATCAAATGCTTAGCACAGTTGTTCAGCCACCCAGTCGTGTCTGATTCTTTGTGACCCCATGGACTGCAGCATGCCAGGCTTCCCTATCCTTCACTGTCTCCCAGAGTTTGCTCAAACTCATNAAATGCATATCAAATGCTTAGCACAGTTGTTCAGCCACCCAGTCGTGTCTGATTCTTTGTGACCCCATGGACTGCAGCATGCCAGGCTTCCCTATCCTTCACTGTCTCCCAGAGTTTGCTCAAACTCATGTCCATTAAATCAGTGATGCCATCTAACCATCTCATCCTCCCCCTTCTTCCACCCTCAATCTTTCCCAGTATCAGAGTCTTTTCCCATGAGTCAGCTCTTCGTATAAGGTAGCCAAAGTATTGGAGCTTCAGCTTCAGCATCAGTCTTTCCAATGAATTTTCAAGGTTGATTTCCTTTAGGAGTGACTGGTTTGATCTCCTCGCTGTCCAAGAGACTCTCAAGAGTCTTCTCCAGCACCACAACTAGAAACCATCAATTCTTCGGTGTTCACCCTTCTTTATGGTCCACTCTCATATCTGTACATGACTACTGGGAAAACCATAGCTTTGACTATATGAACCTTTGCTGGCAAAGTGATGTCTCTGCTTTTTAATATGCTGATTCGATTTAGCACAGTGCCTTGGCACATAGTAAGATGACCATTGAACAACGCGGGCATTAGGAGCACTGACCCTTCATGTAGTGAACAAATCCATGTTTAATTTTCAGTTGGTGCTCCCTAGCCACAGTTCCACATCTGGGGATTCAGTCAACTGCAAATCATATCATGTAGTACTATAGTATTTATTCAAAAAAATCCATGTGTAACTGAACCTACATAGTTCAAACGTGTTATTCAAGGGTCAACTATGTGTTCAATAATTGTTAAATCTTTTCAATCTGAAAATAAGGATAATTATCTGCAACAAAGGTTGCAGTGAGAGCTTAGACAACACAGGGTCTGAAGAGTTTCTGTCACAAAGAAAGCACTCGTAGGGTTGGCTCATAGGTTGTCGTAAGGACCCAGTAGGATAAGACAGTATGATACTCACCATCATTATTGTTCCCTCCCTATGGAGGGTAATTCTGACCTTGGGTTTTAGAGAATTTGGGCTACAGCATCTGTAACCTGCAAGTTCTTTCGTTGTTTTTTTTTTTTTTTTAAACATTCTTCATCTTACCTAATACTTGTACTTATCACTTCCGTATATGCTGAGATGCTTCAGAAAGAAGCACCTGGGCATTTCCACTTGGATCTGCCTTTGTTGTGCTTCTCTGATCCTAAGATCCTGCTCCTGAAATGGCCAGCACCATCTGGCTCTTCTGGGATGAGTGACTGGATTTGGACTTTTCAAGAGAAAAGGAAAAGCAGGTGGTAAGAAATGTTCCAAACTCTTCTTTAAGATAAACGGCGAGGACTACATGTGCCTCGGAAGCGACTACTTTAAAGGCCACGCAAATGATAGAGAGAGGAACAGAGGAAAGAGCAGCATCCAATTGCTATGGCAACTGGAATTTTGCAAATAAATACTTCAGCATAGCTTGTTTCTCAAACAAACTGACCTATTCTTTCCATTCTTTGGTTCTCCTCCTGTTTCCCTTATCCTCCCTTTGTAAGTGGACACTCCTTCCTATCATACCTTGGAATGAAAAGGAAAAGTATTCCTTTTTGAGACTTTTTATCACCCCCTCCCCAGTAAAATCCAGTAACACCTTGTTTGCTCATACATTGAGACAGGAAGTGTCTACTATACAGAAACTCTGTCCCTCCATGAGTGTCATCATGGAAGTATGGTAAGACAGGAACTTCGCCTGAAAACTGACAATCAAAACAGTAAAGGTCTACTGATGACTTGTGAGTCACCAGATTTCTGTAAGCTTTCCTTTCCCAGCGTGCATGGGGGGAATGCTGCCCTAAATTATGGGAAACATGGGCAAGATTTGGGTCATTTGTATTCATACTCAACTGACCCACTTTGGACCCAGTCTTCCTGCAGCCTGAACTCTCACTGGTCTCCTGTACTTTAGCCAAACACGTCTAGTTGTTCCTGGCACACACAGTTCTGTGCCTTGGCTCCTGCCATCTCTGCCTGGAATGCACTCTCCCCTTTTCTCCATTTCCTCCTTCTGTTTTATTCCATCTCTCCTCCTATATGTCTCAAATCAAATAACACCTCTTCCACAAAGCTTTCCCTGATTTCTACTGCGAGTACATTTCTTGCTTTTCTTATTTGTGTTCTTTCCTGGTATATGTGGTTGTTCGTATGCATATTTTATCCACCTTCCCTTCCCCCAGAAGAGATTAAGCCCCTTGAGAGCAGAGAACGTATATTCTTGATTCCCTATAGCATCCCAAACTATAAATGGCCTTTTTACTTACAGGTATCCTTCCCCTACAGACTCTTGACTTATAAGCTTTTTAAGACCAAGGGCCAAGTCTTGTTTCCTATTATATATCCAATACCTAGCTCATGGGCTTCTCTAATAGCTCAGTTAGTAAAGAATCTGCCTGCAAAGCAGGAGACCCTGGGTCAAGAAGATCTGCTGGAAAAGGGATAGGTTACCCACTCCACTATTCTTGGGCTTCCCTTGTGGCTCAGCTGGTAAAGAATCTGCCTTCAGTGCAGAACATCTGGTTTCGATCCCTGGGTTGAGAAGATCTCCTGGAGAAGGGAATGGCTACCCACTCCAGTATTCTGGCCTGGAGAATTCCATGGACTGTATAAGTCCATGGGATCGCAAAGAGTTGGACATGACTGAGTGACTTTCACTTTCACTTAGCTCATTGCTTGGCACATTGAACTGGTATTCAAAAAATAATGGTTGAAGTAATGAATGAAAGTAGCTGCTTTTGGAAATGAATTAGATTAATTTGTAAATTGAAACTTTAAATAGTGGGGAAATACACTGAGTAGCTACAAGTGCATAAAATTCATTCATTCATTCAATCAGCACTGAACAGGCAAATAAGGATCTCGACTTGAAGCTTATGTTTTAATGGGACATGGAGAGAATTAAAGCAAACAAAAAGGTAAATTCAGATTGGGATGAGTACTGTGAAGGAAATAAACAAGGCAATGAAAGAGAGTCACTTTAAAAAGGGTGTTATATAAAGTGTTATTTGTAGGGTTTCTCAACTTCTGAACTGTTGTCATTTTGGAATGGATAATTCTTGTTTGCAGGGGGTTGTCTTGTGCACAGTAGGATGTTTAATAGCATTTCTGGCCTCTGTCCACTAGATGCCAGTAACAACCCTTCCAGTTATGATAAAAATATCTCAGGACTTTCCTGGCAAGACTGGTAGACTCCTCGTTTCCACTGAGGGGCAGGGGCTGAGGGGAGTGATTTGCTATTCCTGGTTGGGCAATTAAGATCCTGTGTGCCTCATGGCACGGTCTAAAATTTTTTTTTTAGTAAAATAGCGAAAACCAAAAAAAAAAAAAAAGTCTCTAAACATGGCCAAATGTCTGGGGGACAAAATCACCCCCAGTTAAAAACCACTGCATTAAAGTAGTACCTCTTAGAGCTTGTGACATGAATTGAAACCTGAAAGACAAGACATAAATAAACCTTTAAAACTAGTGAAGTATATTCCAGGTAGGGAAGTAGACTACAGCCCATACAAACACAAATAGACTATAGATATGAAAATAATGAGTTTGGAGAGGAGTGATATATGATGTGATTAGAGAGAGAAGCAAGGGACCAATCATAGTTGCTTGAAGTCATATAAGGAAGCTTAGTTTTCATTTTAAAGTACTAGAGGTCATTAATGGTTTTAAGCTGAGATGTAACACATTCTAATTTGTTTCTAAAGCTTGCTCTGACTGTAACATGGCAAACGGGTTGGGCAAGAGTTGAAGCAAGGAGACCAATGAGCAGACTATTGGAACAATCCAGGTGAAAGATGAGGCTTGGATTTCTCTCGTGGAGCAGTGGCTAAGAATCCACCTGCCAATGCAGGGGACATGGGTTCAATCCCTGGTCCAGGAAGATTCCACATACTGCAGAGCAATTAAGCCCATGTGCCACAGGTGCTGAGCCGGTACGCATAGATGCCATGCTCTGCAATAAGAGAAACCACTGAAGTGGGAAGCCTGTGCTCTGTGCAACTAAAGAAATTCATGAGCAAAGCAATAAAGTGCAGACAAACAAATAAATTTTAAAAAAAATAAAAATAGGAAGTGTTCAAAAGATAGAGATGCCATGCCAGAAATTTAGTTTAAAAAAAAAAGATGAGGAGGCTTTAGTCTGCAGTAATAGCAGTGATAATGAAGATAGTGAACAGATTCGTGATATCAAAGAAGTATAAGACAAATTCTACCACTTAAAATTAGACACTACCAGGTCAGAACAGGACGACCTATGGAGTGGTAAACTGGGCTCCTCACTTCACCTCTCATAGAACTGCTTGGTCTACTGTCTCCATTTGCTCTGCAGATGAGTTTCAGTGCATCCACCATGTTTTGATCCTCACACGGTTTTGATCTGTGGCCTAGCCTCAACGGTACTTTTTCATTCAAGTACCCACCACCTACTAGTTGCCTCAGTCTCTCAGCTTTACAATTCCAAATTCTTGGGAGAGGGAATCTGATAGGTCTAGTTTGCTTCATTTGACCTTCTCTTCTAGGGGACATGGGTAGGACAAGTTCACTAAAGATGAGATACAAATAAATCACAGCAAGCTGTTTTTTGATCCACCTCCTCGAGTAATGAAAATAAAAACAAATATATACAAATAGAACCTATTGAACTTAAAAACTTTTGCACAACAAAGGAAACCGTAAATAAGACAAAAGGACAACCCTCAGAATGGGAGAAAATATTTGCAAATGAAGCAACTGACAAGGGATTCACCTGCAAAATATACAAACAACTCATATGGCTCAATATCAAAAACACAAACAATCCAATCAAAAAATAGACAGAAGACCTAAATAGACACTTCTCCAGAGAAGATATACAAATGGCTAACAAAAACATGAAAAGGTGCTCAACATCACTAATTATTAGAGAAATGCAAACCAAAACTACAATGAGGTATCACTTCACACCGGTCAGAATGGCCATCATCAAAAAGTCTACAAATGATAAATGCTAGAGAAGGTGTGGAGAAAAGGGCACACTCTTGCACTGTTGGTGGGAATGTAAATTGATACAGCCACTACGGAGAACAGCTTGGACATTCCTTTAAACAGTAAAAGTAGAACTACCACATGCCTTAGCAATTCCACTACTAGACAAATACACAGAGAAAAATATCATTCAAAAAATGATGCACCACAATGTTCATTGCAGCACTATTTATGATCGCCAGGACATGAAAGCAACCTAAATGTCCATCAACAGAGGAATGGATAAAGAAGATGTGGTACATATATATATATGGTGGAATATTGTTGTTCAATCGCTCAGTCGTGTCTGACTCTTTGTGACACCATGAACTGTAGCACTCTAGGCTTCCCTGTCCTTCACTATCTCCTGAAGGTTGCTCAGACTTACATCCATTGAGTCAATAATGCCATCCAACCATTTCATCCTCTGTTGCCCGCTTCTCCTCCTGCCCTCAATCTTTCCCAGTATCAGGGTCTCTTTCAGTGAGTCAGCTCTTCGAATCAGCTCTATTGGAGCTTCAGTTTCAGCATCAGTCCTTCCAATGAGTATTCAGGGTTGATTTCCTTTAAGATTAACTGGTTTGATCTCTTGCTGTCCAAGGGACTCTCAAGAGTCTTCTCCAGCACCACAGTTTGAAAGCATCTGTTCTTCAGCGCTCAGCCTTCTTTATGGTCCAACTCTCATATCTGTACATAACTACTGGAAAAACCATAATCTCTGACCTTATGGATCTTTGCTGGCAAAGTGATGTTTCTGCTTTTCAATACACTCTCTAAGTTTGTCATAGCTTTTCTTCCAAGGAGCAAGCGTATTTTAATTTCATTTAAGTAGTACATTAAAATATTCACTAAAATTCATATGAAATGGATTGCTGGCTTCCCATGTAGTACTGTGCTTCCTTTATGCGAAAACTGGAAATGAAGAAGCAAAACAGAAATGAAAAAGAAGAGGTTAAAAAAGTGAGACATAGAAAAGCCTTAAATAAGCATTGTTAAGCTGGGTAGTATGACATGATGTGTCATTAAAGAGGTATATGCAAAGTGCTTTTGGAAGCACAAAATAGAGTAATGCTGGCAGAGCCAGAGAGGAAGTGACATTTGAGCTGTGTTAAAAGATGAAATGGAATTTTCCAGGCAGAGAATATTTTTTTNATAGAAAAGCCTTAAATAAGCATTGTTAAGCTGGGTAGTATGACATGATGTGTCATTAAAGAGGTATATGCAAAGTGCTTTTGGAAGCACAAAATAGAGTAATGCTGGCAGAGCCAGAGAGGAAGTGACATTTGAGCTGTGTTAAAAGATGAAATGGAATTTTCCAGGCAGAGAATATTTTTTTAAAATGTTATACCATGTATAAGTAAAGGCATGGCATTTTCAGAATCTGTTACATAGTTTAACTTTCTCCTGTAGGTCTTAGAAGCAAACAGCAGAAAATTACCTGCTATTATTCAGGTCCATGGTTGATAACTGTGCTGGTAACATGGAAGATGGGTTGGAAGAAGAAGATTCTTAAATCCTGGAGATCTGCAATGGTATTGCAGTTGCCTAGGTAAAGAGGAGGGCTTTCCTGGTAGCCTGGTGATAAAGAATCTACCTGCCAATGCAGGATACCTGGGTTCAATCCATAGGTCAGGAAGATCCCCTGGAGAAGGAAATGGCAAACCACTCCAGGATTCTTGCCTGGGAAATTCCATGGACGGAGGAGCCTGGTGGGCTACAGTCCATGGAGTTGCAAGAGTTGGACAGAACTTAGTGATTAAACCACAAGGTAAAAGGCACAGTGTATCTGTTGAGGTATGGAAGAAAACAAAGAGCTTTGGAAGAAGTTGCCTATTGGCTGCAGCAGTGAGAGATGGTCAGTACTTGAAGATAACTCAAATTTCTGACTTCGGCAACCACCTGGGTAGACGGTACTGCCATTGTCCAAACTAAAGAACGAAAGAGAAGCAAGTCTGTGGACATGAGGAGACTATACACATTTATTTTATTTTTCTGCTTCAGTTCAGTTCAGTTGCTCAGTCATTTCCGACTCTGCAACCCCATGAATCGCAGCACACCAGGCCTCCCTGTTCATCACCAACTCCCAGAGTTTACTCAGACTCGCATCCATCGAGTCAGTGATGCCATCCAGCCATCTCATCCTCTGTCGTCCCCTTCTTCTCCTGCCCCCAATCCCTCCCAGCATCAAAGTCTTTTCCAATGAGTCAGCTCTTCGCATGAGGTGGCCAAAATACTGGGGTTTCATCTTTAGCATCATTCCTTCCAAAGAAATCAGTCCCAGGATTGATCTCCTTCAGAATGGACTGGTTGGATCTCCTTGCAGTCCAAGGGACTCTCAAGAGTCTTCTCCAACACCACAGTTCAAAAGCATCAATTCTTCGGTGCTCAGCCTTCTTCACAGTCCAACTCTCACATCCATACATGACTAGTGGAAAAACCATAGCCTCGACTAGACGGACCTTAGTTGGCAAAGTAATGTCTCTGCTTTTGAATATGCTTACATCTCTGGAAAAGGGGATTTCCCTACAAATGTCACAGATAGTTTAAAAAGCTGACTTTTATCTGTAACATAGAATTTTAATTTTGCCTACTTAAAAAAATTTTTTTTAATTGTTGCATGATATTATCTGGTGGCTTTCCTGGTGGCTGAGCTGATAAAGAATCCGCCTGCAAGGCAGGAGACCTGGGTTCGATCCCTGGGTTGGGAAGATCCCCTGGAGAAGGGAAAGGCTACCCTCTCCAGTATTCTGGCCTGGAGAATTCCATGGAGTGTACACATAAAGAGCTGGACACGACTGAGTGACGTTCACTTTCATTCCACTGTTTGGATGTAATACTTAATTTCATGACATTTCAAAAGTTTGCTTTTTATGGTTATCATACTGTTATTTACACATAATTTTAAATTTTAAAAAATGTATTGCTTGTCCACATTTTCAGCAATAGGCATATACTATTAATAGAATTTTTTTTTAAGTTAAAGAAGAAGCAATGATGTTGGAGTTTTGAGTAAGCATACTAGAATCCTGTGGTCATTGATCAGAAAAAGGAAAGTCAGAAGGATGGACTTTTTGGGGGGATAGACTCGGAGGTGCTGGTTGAGGAGCCAGTGTTTCTAGTTTGGAACAGGTTAAGATCTCAGGAAAATTAGACATAAGACTAGAGCTCAGGAAAGAAATGAAATATGAAGATGTGGGATCATTCACAGAGGGAGAGTTGAAAATGCACAAAGAAGAAAATGTAGAAGGAAAGAACTGAGGGTGAAGGAAAAGCAACAGGAAACACACACATAAATACTGCACGCACACAGAAAACATGAGGGTTTGTTGTCAGACTGAGTTCAAATTCTAGTTCCATCAATTACCATCTGTTCCAAAGTTTACTGAGAGTCTTCCAGGAAAATCATTATTCCATAAGAGAATCATTATTACCATAAGAGAAACCTCAGTATTCTCTTAAGTAAAATGGGTATAAATAATATCCTAAACTATAAATAATACCCTAGGCAATGGTCCCCAATCTTTTTGGCACCAGAGACCAGTTTCATGGAAGACAGTTTTTCCAGGGACCTAGGGTAGTTACGTGATGATCCAAATGCATTACATTTATTGTGTACTTTACTTCTATTATTATTTCCTCAGCTCCACCTCAGATCATCAGGCGTTAGATCCTGGAGGTTGGGGACACATGCCTTAAAGGGCTATAAAAATAAAGAAAAATGTAGGGAAAGTTTTTTTTTTTTTAATTATCTTTTGTTATACAACAAATTTATCCCAAAATTTAGCTGTGACTTATTATTTCACAGTTTCTAGGAGTGAAGAATGTGGAAGTGAGTTGCTTAGCTGGTTCAGAATCTCTCATGAAGTTGAGATCAAAGGTCAGTGAGGCCTGTGGTCCTCAGAAGCCTGCAGGATTTGCTTCCAAGAGGGGTTCATTCGTATAGCTGATAGAAAAAGGTCTCAGTTCCCAGACAACTGAACTTTGCCATGGGGCTGTTGGGGATACCAATTCACAACAAAGCAGCTACTTCCTCCAGAGTGAGTGATCTGAGAACAAAGAGAAAGTTGTGATGCCTTTTATGACCTATCTCTGAAGTTAAACACCATCACTTCTACGATATTCTATTCCTTAGAAGCAAGTTACTAAGTCCAGTCCACACTCAAGGAGAATGGGATTAAGCTCAATCACTTGAAGAGAGGAGTAGCAGGGATTTTGAGGGTATATTTTAAAACCACAACAGATACCAGGCAAAATGTTACTTCTTGAGATGTGATCCGGAATCCTCTTTTCTTCTCTATCAATCTTGATTTTCTTCCCAACCCAGTCTTCCCTTAACTTTCCTCTCCCCATAAATGACACTACCATTCACTCAATTACAAAAAGCCTGAGTCATTCTTGATTCTTTTCTTTCTCTGACCATCGATCTCCCAAGAAATCCGTCTGCAAGTATTGTTGACTCTACTTCTAAAATAACGAATATATGAAAGTTGGGGGGTTGAAGTGATAGAGACCCACTTGAGAGAAGGGGAAGTAGAGGTTTGGTATGGTTCTCCCGCCTTCCTAAAGCAGCTTTTCCACACCTTCTTTATTCATTCTTCCATCAGTGGATATTTAGGTTGTTTCCATGTCTTGGTTGTTGTAAATAAGGCTGCAGTGAACACAGGGGTGCAGATACAAGACAGAGATTTTGTTTCCTCTGGATAAATACCCAGAAGCGGGATTGCTGGTCCTGCCCATTT
>SJYX01003663.1:93703-127689 GCA_006410675.1 Oreotragus oreotragus | reverse complement strand
CGTGTCTCCTCTTTACTCTATTTTCAGGCTGATATCCCATCGGGGGTGTGGAGGCTCCCCATGTCTATTTACTTGTCCTGATTTCTAAGATCCATGAGAGAGGGAGCCCAAAGCGGGGCACTCTCTGATATTCAAACGAACACAAGTGGCCTAACGTAGATGGTGCAAGTTCCTTGTCTGGAACTTTATTGGCTTTCCACATAAACCAAGTTATTCAGCCTCTTTTCTCCACTAAATTTTCCCACTACACTATTTCTTCCTAGTCTAATCTTATATTTCTAATTAAATAAATGAATAAATAAGTTTTTCCTCGCTGGATGGCATCACTGACTCGATGGACATGCGTCTGAGTGAACTCCGGGAGATGGTGATGGATAGGGAGGCCTGGCGTGCTGCGATTCATGGGGTCGCAAAGAGTCGGACACGACTGAGTGACTGAACTGAACTGATGCCGTCCCCACTTCAAATTACCCTGTATCCACCGGGGCTGGACCCCGGCATTCACTAGCTTTTTATTAAAAAAAAAATTCCACATATCCATGATATCATACATTATTTGTCTTTCTCTGTCTGATAGCATAATACCCTCCAAGTTCATCCACATTGTTGGCAATGGCAAAAGTTTGTTATTTTTTATGGCTGAGTAGTATTCCACTGTGTGTGTACATGTGTATTTTTTCTTCATTATCAATGATCTGTTGCTTCCATCCCTTGGCTGCTATGAAAATTGGGGTACGTTCATCTTTTCAAATTAATGTTCTCATCTTTTTTTGAAATTATACCTGGGAGTAAGATTGCTTGGTCATATGGTAGTTCTGTTTTTAGTTTTCTGAGGAACCTCCACATTTTTTCCACAGTGGCTGCATCAACTTACATTGCTACCAACAGTGTTCGAGGGTTCTATTTTCTCCACATTCTCACCAATATTTGTTGTTTTTATTCTTTTTGATGATAACCAATTTGGCAGATGTGAGGCTATATCTCCTTCTGGTTTTAATTTGCTTTTCTCTGACGATTAGCGACATTGAGCGTCTTTTTTGTGAACCTATTGGTCATCTTCATGTCCTCTTTGGAAGGATATTCAGCTCTCCTGCTCATCTTTTAATTGTATGAGCTGTTTATATATTTTGGTTATTAACCCCTTATGAGTCATCATTTATAAATATTTTCTCTGAATCAAAATCTTTTGATGAAATGGCTGTTACATGTGTGCATTACATTTTGAGAAGTAGTGCTCATCTTGACAGGGGAGGATCCATGTCTCATGCGGCCTGAAGTTTATACAGCTTTGGAAACTATCTTTAAGAATAATAACAAATTATAGAGGTAGATATAGACATACACCAAGCCAACATTCTCTTCACCATCTTTAGTACTCAAGATATATCCTGACCTTCCCATCCTCTGTTCCTTGTTCCATAAATACAAAATCCTGCTAGAATGATAAGTACATTATATCAAAGGCATTGATGCATGGTGATGGCTATAATTTCCCTCTTACATAATATTAATACCTAATATTTAAAGAGTACTTACTAAATATCAAGAGGTATTTTGGGAACTGGTTATGGATATGTTATTTCATTTTTATAAAAATTTTAAGAGATCAGGCTGTTTCTTTAGATTAACCCCATTCTTACTTAGAGATAAGATTAAATAATTCTCAAGTAACTATCAGAGCAAAGATGGAGATCTGATTCTAAGGCCCACGTTCTCAAAGATAAGACCATACTGCCTCTTGATGGTAAAATTAATATTTCAAGAGTCCTCTAGTTACCTACTGAAAAGAAAGAACTCTAGGGAACTCAGGTACTGTGAAGTTGTAATAATGCCTGCATATGGGGGAGGGGATATGGGAAGTGTCTGCCCTTCGGCCTCTCCTATCTCATAAGGCAGGCTCTGACAGTGGCTCTTTTATCCAGCATTTTTACTCATAAGTTGATGCTTGTTGCTGCCTTTTTGGGCTAACTGCTAGGCTTCAAGTGGGTGGCAAACTTTCAAAGAACCAATAACAAGTGAAGTATGTTACTGAGAAAATGTTTTTACTAGATTTTTTGGTAAGAAAGTCCCTGATATTCTAAAGCTTTTCAATTTTTCACAATAAAAAATAATAGAATTCATAAAATTAGTTTCCCTTTCTTCATCACTGTTTGAAAAGAGAAAGTAGACACTTATAAACTTTTCAAAACTATCCCCAGCCAACGAACAAAAAAATGAATAAAGCGCATATACAGGGAGTTAAAATTAACTTTTTAAATTTTTGGTGAAAAAGAAAGTGCTATGTCGTGTCTATGTCATTTTCTGTTTACTTTCTTCTGGCCACATTTTTAGGACTGCAGCCTGGACGACAGATGTAAAATCTATAGATACGAGTCTACTGTATCGTTGTTGGTATATTGTTGTTGTTCAGTGGCTAAGTGCTGTCTGATTCTTTGCAACCCCATGAACTGCAGCATGCCAGGCTTTCCTGTCCTTCACTATCTCCCAGAGTTTTCTCAAACTCAAGTCCATTGAGTCAGTGATGCCATCCAACCATCTCATCCTCTGTTGCCTGCTTCTGTGCGTGTCTAAACTGATTTTGTCGGACTGTACTGGCCAGGAGATACACCCCAGAGCAATGGCCCTGTGGCTTCATTCATTATCACTGGCCTTCAGGACCTCAATGGGAGGCTTCTTAGTTCCTTGATTCTGGATAACAACAGTTATGCTGTTCTTCAAGTCAGCTATCTAAGGAAAGAATAAAGGAATCTTATTTAAACTATATTTTGAGATTGCTTGTGTGGTTCATAATCAAGCTTATGAAGAGTAGAAAAGCAAATATCAATGAAAAATAAGAGTGTCCTACCATTTTGACCTAAAAACACTAAAGAAGAATAAAACCTATCTGGATTTTGTGTGCAGGTTGCTGGGTGGGGGGTGGCAGGTATGGAGAAGGCAAGCAGTAAGAAGAAAGGGAGAAAGAGTATATTTGCAGGGAAACTGAAACTCTAAACCATGTTCACAAAAAATTGGAGCGAGATAAGCAAAGGCTGTCTGAAAATACTCTTTCTAAATATAGCCTTAATCATATTGACATGGAACAGAAATGACATAAAAAGTGATGAGATCAAAATAAGGCAATTTATGCCATGAAGAAACTTAAGCTATAATGATTTCTGAAACAGATGTTATAAAGAAAAAAATTGCATAACTTTTTAACTGCACTGTTATATTTAAGAAAAATAAAATTATATAAAAAGCCTATGGCAATTTGCAAAATATCAACAGCAAAGAGGTTAGCAAAGTAATCCTATTATATCTTAGTGCTAGACTTCTGGGGAAGTGATAACTTCCCTGAGAGATAACAGAGTGAATACCAAGGCCACCACTTCTTATTGATAGAAGAATATTATGAGCTTTATGGAACAGGAAATCAGGAAGTCAATCAACAGACTGGTGTTATTATCTTAGTTACTTAAACAAGAGGTCAATCTAGAAATCAAGTAATGATTTGGGATGTAAGTCAACAAGAAGAAGCACTGGGTTACTCTTAAAGTTAGGAGCAAGAAGCAAATTAGCACATTATCTCTGATAAATGATAGACTTAAGACACTGGAATGCATGCTGACCTACAAGAACTAAAGCATCTAATACATACTTGAAGTAAAAAAACAGCTAGAAGAAAATTCCTAGGAGGTTGGGAAACAGTACAAGTGCAGATTTTGCCTTCTATGTTTATCTGTTTGTTATTGACAGCATCAAAAATGAGCAAATAATATTAGCAGTTTTTGTTACAGCAGAAACAAAATATAACTTTGTTCAGGGGTAACTGTTGATTAAGTTACTTAAATACATAAAAATTTCACTATATATTTATTAAAACTGAAGATCAGTATTACTTAATATGTCTTAGGCAATATTTCTTTGGCACCCTTACCTACAAGTAACAAAAAAAGTAAATGTTTAAGCAAATAAAATTATTATTATGCAAAAGTATCTAATAGTTTGTGTAAATTGTAACAATAGCCTAACTTGTCCCAATAAGTCTGAATATGTGAGCTTTATGTAAAAAGCATCCTTGATTCCTTTTTCTCTTTTATTTCCATCCAAAATAGGGTTGTAATTTGGTCAGTACTTCTTAATTAATTCCAGATTTTTATGTACTTATTTTTAAATAAAATTTTCCTTTTATTGCTGTAGTTGCCTGGATCACTTGCCTGGACTTCTACATGATAGTGCAAAAAAGACTTTACTTACATCAATTCACCAGTAGTCTAATACATCAGTGGAATAATATTGATGATAGGGCATGGGTCCAATGAATATAATGACTGTAATCATCTGTATTTTAGGCACACTGAAAAATAATTTAAAAGATAAAACCGTTTTGGAAAGCAGTTTGGTAGTTCCTTAAAATGTTTGAAATAAATGACCACTCTTAGGTATATATCCAAGGGAAATGAAAAAATATTGTATTCACATAAAAATCTGTATACCACTTTTAATAGTAGCATTACTTATAATCACTAAAAGTAGAAAAATCCAAACATTAACTGATGAATGTGGCATATCCATATGCAGGAATATTACCTATCTGTATAAAGGAATGAATTCTGATACTTAGTACAACATGGATGAACCTAAAAGCATGTAAGTGAAAGAAGCCAGTCAAAAAATACCATAGATTATATCATTTTGTATATATAAAATATCCAAAATAGGCAAAATCAGAGAGATAGGAAGTCGATTAGTGGTTATTTGAGGCTAGGAGAGAAATCGGGGAAGGCAATGGCACCCCACCCCAGTACTCTTGCCTGGAAAATTCCATGGACGGAGGAGCCTGGTGGGCTGCAGTCCATGGGGTCGCTAACAGTCGGACAGACTGAGCGACTTCACTTTCACTTTTCTCTTTCATGCATTGGAGAAGGAAATGACAACCCACTCCAGTATTCTTGCCTGGAGAATCCCAGGGATGGGGGAGCCTGGTGGGCTGCCGTCTATGGGGTCACACAGAGTCGGACACGACTGAAGTGACTTAGCAGCAGCAGCAGGAGAGAAATGTGGGAAGTGACTATTAATGTATATTGAATTTTATTTTGAGGGTGATTAAAATGTTCTAAAATTATAATATATGTAAAATGTTAGTGATTGCACAACTCTGAATATACAAAAAATTATACTAAATATTTTTAGTACCAATATACCAGATTTACTAAATATTTAAATATACTAAAAATTACTAAACTTTGTATTTTATGGGTGAATTTCATGGTGCTTGAACCGTATCTCAATAAAGCTGCTTAAAATAACAATAATCGATCGAGTTCTAGAAAGCTGGAAGCTGTGCTTCTTTTAGCAGGAAGTAAAACATGGATCAACTACAAAGTCATACTTTTTTGACTATAATAGACCTGATGTCACCAAGCACCCAAGTAGCTTGAAATCCAAAGAAAGGTTTTCTTCAAAGGTGGATGAGACGCAGGCACTGCCTCTCCTGTGCCAGAAGAAGGGAGAAAGGAGTGCTTGGTGCCACACAAGCAGGTCAAAGGAAAGTACTTATATTTTGAAAAAGGCTAAAGGCTAGATAATAGGTGCAGATACAAAGTTTAAAAACGCGGAAGTCTAAGAGAACATACTGGAGAAAATATTTGATAGCTTGGGATAGAAAAATATTTGTTAGAAGTGATAACAAAGGCAAGATTCATAAAAGAAAAACTTGCTGAATTGTACTACACCAAAATAGAGGACTTCTACTCTCTGTAAGACACTGGTAAAATAATGAACAGACAAGGCACAGCCTGGGAGAAAGTATTTGCAATTCATGTTTCACAATGGATTTGTATCCAATGTAAATAAAATCTTAAATCTCAATGGTAATCATAATCATGAAACAGAATTTAAAATAATGGATTATATATTTGAACTAACGTATCATGGAAAGATTTATGGATGACAAATAAGCACATAAATATGTTCATTGTTAACAAACCACTCTTCTATTTGGATGGTTAAAGGAAAACAAAAAAAGAAAAGAAAGAAAGAAAACTACAAAGTGCTTGTTAGTATAATGAACTTCATACATTTTTTGGTGGGACTGCAAAAATGCAACTTTGGAAGAGTTTGGAAGTTCCTTAAAAAGTTAAATGCACACTTCTTATACGGTACTTCCAGGCCTAGTTGCCTGAAGTGAAAACATATCCATGCAGAAGTCAGTACATGAATGCTTATTGACACTTCATTTACAATCACTCAAAACTGGAGAAAATTCATTTATCTCTCACCTGGTGATTGAATGCATATACAAACTGTGGTACATCCATACAATGGAATAATTCTCAACAATAAAAAGAATAATTTGCTGAACCAAGTGATAACATGAATAAATCCCTAAATGAGTCCATTTTGGGCTTTCCAGGTGATATTCGTGATAAAGAATCCACCTGCCAATAGCCTGGTGGGCTATAGTCCATGGGGTCATGAAGAGTTGAACAAGACTGAGCATCTGAGCACATAGCACTTAGCATATGATTCCATTTATGTAACATTCTGGAAAAGGCAAACATATAGGGACCCAAAAGAGGCCAGTCATTACTATGGACTATGGGTCAAGGGAGGGGTTAGCTGTTAATAAGCATGGAGGAAATTTGGGGATGATGAAAACAGACTGCATTTTGCTTTTGGTAGCAGATAAGTGATTGCATGCATTTGTCAAAAGTCACAGAACTATATTCTACAAGGTACATTTTAATGCATACAAATTTCAACTCAATTTTTTAAAGTCATTATCAAATAGTCTTACTTTGGTCGTGAAGGTTTAATCACTAAGTCATGTCTGACTCTTATGAACCTATGATTATAGCCTTGGAGGCTCCTCTGTTCATGGGATTCTCTAGACAGTAATACTGGAGTAGGTTGCCATTTCCTTCTCCAAGTATTACTTTAAGAGTTCAGAAAAAAAATAAGGAACTACAAATAAAATTTATTAGCTACTTATCCTTGTTCAAAATGGTAAAATCTTTTCAGAAATGCATCAAAGTCCTTTCCTGTTGAGGTCTTGCCTACTTCTCCCTCCTACATTCCACCTATACCAATGGTCATTTTTCCAGACATATTCTGCTCTCAAAGTTCGGTATCTAGATGAAGAATTCAGCTTATCAATCAAACAATCTATCTCTCAGCATTTGAACAATCTGTTTTGTTTTTATTTCTTTCCTGGAGAGTATAAATAAATATTAATTTGAGACAAGGTCAGTATTAACAGTATTTTAATTAGACAATTTTCTTTCTGGAAATTTTTAAAGGTGCCTAGAAAAGTGCCCTCTGTCACCAGCCAAAATAAATCCCTTGGTAATGCAAAAGTAAATTAGTTTGTCAGAGAAAGGAAAACAAACTGGGAGACATGGCAAGTGATTGATAGAATGGAAACTAGATTTTCACTCAATAAATGTATATTCTCTACCCAGCACTTCATCTGTAAGCCCTTGGCTTAGCATGTTTAATATCCACAGTTTCAGTGATACAAGGATGTTCCCTTACCATTGCCACCACACTCATTAATTAATTTATTTTGTTGTGTTTACCATCTCATAAGTGTCTCAGTATTAATTAGTCATTTATGGGAGAGGTAACATATTTGACCATTCCACATATGCCTCTGAATATAGCCATTTGATTCTTTTTCTTTGTCACAAATGCTTTTAATTTTGAAGAGAACTTTTATAATACAGTATTACAAACATAGGGATTTATTTTTAAATCTGGAGTCACAATGACACCATTATATTGCAGAAGCTAGTTCAAACAAATACTGTGGTGCTTTGTCCAGATCCCCTCTTCTGCAATACCGCTTCTCCCTGTTTGGCTCATTTACTGGGTGTCACAGAAGGTTGCTAACTTTCAGTATAGCCCCGACCAAAAAAAAGGACTATGCAACAAGCCCAAGCTGTGGTACATATATTTCTATCAATTGGGCATGTAGCCTGACAGATGTTATGATATTAATGGCAACTGTGATGGGGAAAAGTGCTACATAGAGTTTACAAAAAATTCTAATAAGATAATCAGAATGTTGATTCTTGGTGTTCTGGAGCAACAACATATCATCTGCAGAAAAAAGGCAGCTCTTCTGGTATGCTAGTAGATGCCTCTCAAGATGGCCATCTGACCATGAAAGAGCAACTTCCCATGAGTCATTTCTGTGAGACTCTCCAAACCATAAGATTAGGGGAACACAGGAGTAGTCTATCTTGAATTGGAAGTGGTATGTGTGGGATTTGGATATGAACAGCCTTGAAAGAGAAATATTAAAAGATCAGGGTCAAGATGGTTTAAGGAATAGCCATGTGTGCTGTGCTAAGTCACTTCCATCATGTCTGACTCTTTGCGACCCTATGGACTATATAGCCCACCAGGCTCCTCTGTCCATGGGATTCTCCAGGCAAGAATACTGGAGTNTGAACAGCCTTGAAAGAGAAATATTAAAAGATCAGGGTCAAGATGGTTTAAGGAATAGCCATGTGTGCTGTGCTAAGTCACTTCCATCATGTCTGACTCTTTGCGACCCTATGGACTATATAGCCCACCAGGCTCCTCTGTCCATGGGATTCTCCAGGCAAGAATACTGGAGTGGGTTACCATGCCCTCCTCCAGGGAATCTTCCTGATCCAAGGATTGAACCAGTGTCTTTTATGTCACCTGTATTAGCAGGCAGATTCTTTACCACTGAGCCACCCAGGAAGCCCCTCTTTTTCAACACCTCACCAAGTTCCTCTGTCCATGAAATTTCCAGGAAATTACCTTCAGAAGCAAGTGGTGTTCTTAAGGTAATTCCACATTCTCTCTTCAGTGCATTCACTCACTTCCCAGCTAGCATGACTATTATCTGTTTCACTCACCAAGAATTGCTCTCAGCATCAAGGAACTGCTTATCCTAGGGTTATATTCCCTATCGTGGGTGGCTGACAGCCAATGGTCAGTTCATGTGTTGATACAAAGGCCTGAGTCTCATGCCCCGCCTCGGTTTATGAGAACTCCAAAGGGCTATTGTAGCTTTTCAGAGTAACCTCCCTGCCACCAACCTATAGGCAATACTGTTGTCTCAGGTGCAACCACAGCACAGGTCAGCTTCTCCTCATTCCCAGTTCTGGCCTGGGTACAGAGAGGTGTATATTCTGTGAGAATTCTTCCCCAGACCTTCACTCAGTACTCTATTTCAAAGTCTGCCCCAGGAACACATTCTAAAATTACAGGCTTAATTACAGATTACATATTTAATCATTAATCTCCATAAAACTTGGCTTTGAGGTGCCACCTAATCAAATCAATATGTCAGTGAAGAAGTTCATCTGAAGCAATAAAGATGCAGATGATAACTGAGAGGTTGTCAAAATGGGCAAGGGCAATTTTGATCTTGCCTAATAGTACCATCTGATACCAACAATCTGAAATCTGTCAGGGATCGATGACTCAGAATAAACAACCTGACAGCTTTACCTTGGATTTGTTTAGGTGTTATGTTTCCTTGCATTCTGATGCAGTTTTGAAAGTATAAATAGTATACAGTGCTGGCTGCTTTATTTAAAGTTCAATGAGTGAATGGCCTCCATCTGTAGAAATTTGTCTGCCTTCATTCCAAAATCAGATGAAGTAATTGGTAGATTGAATAATAGAAAAAAAAAAAGAAAGAAAGAAAGAAAGAAAAACTTTGGTAGGCCCCAGGAAACATAAAATGTCATCCAGTCAATCTGTATCAGATTGACTACCAGGTGAAGCCAAATAATGCTTGAAATACTTGCTTGATGCCAAGTTTCAGTGTTAACTGAATATGAGCAAAACCCTGAAAGAAATTTGGAGACAATGAAGAAGTAGAACTCTCTACTTAGCAAGAGAGAATCGAAGTTCAAATGGAATCTGTGAAAGACTTTCTGTAGATCTAAAAAGAAAGTTGTTAGGACTATGTCTTAGAGCACAAAGTGAGCTTTACTTAGCACCTAACGTATGAGATGACTTCACATAAATCATAAAATAAATGAAGGGCGCTTGGTGCATATTTTGTCACAAGATTACAATTATGGCACAAATGATTCTTAAAGAACTCATTGAATTATGTCAGATATGGTTTTTGACAACACTTTTAAACCTGTGCTGGAATACTCAGAAGTGTCTGACTCTGCAGTCCACCAACTGTAGCCTGCCAGGTTCCTCTGTCCATGGGATTTTTCAGGCAAGGATGCTGCAGTGGGTTGCCATGTTCTCCTCCAGGGCATCTTCCCAACCCAGGGACTGAACCTGTGTCTCTTCCGTCTCCTGCATTGCAGGCAGATTCTTTACCCACTGAGTCATTGGGGAAGCCCCTTTTTAAACCTGAAGGGGGCACAAATTTATTGAACTGAAACTGCAAGTTAGTCTCTTGGAAGAGATGTCTGTTTGAATGAAATTTGTTGACATCAATATGTAAAATGAAAATTCAGAAACATTTTACTGTTTTCATAACATTGGACAAGTCAAGGGGTCAGAAACTTTCCTAAGTCACCATGTCAGGGCTGGAAAGTCTAACATTGATGTATAGGACTCCCAGGAGGTAAACTGAAACAAAGAACATAATGGAAATTATAAGCAATTGTTATTGCCTACGCATGATTTTTTTTTTCCATGTAAAATTGTATTGCTGCAAAACCATATGACTGTGATGCCTCGTTTTCATCTATAGCAAGATCAAGATGTACTGTTTTTTCTTAACACTGTGTTAAAAAAAAGTGTGTGGGGAGGAGAATTCTTTTCTTTCATTTCCCACAGAGTATTTGTGAAATGGGCAACAAAAATACTTTTGTACAAGTTATATCAGTCCTGTATCAATAAGATGTTTGGCTGCAAGAAATACATTATAAAATTTAAATTGGCTTGGACTTCCCTGGTAGAGTCCAGTGGTTAAGAATCTACCTGCCAATGCAGGGAACGCAGATTTGATCCCTGGTTCAGAAAGATCCCATATACCTCAGGGCAGCTGAGCCTGTGTGTCACCACTCCCGAAGCCCACACGCCTAGAGCCTGTACTCTGCAACAGGAGAAGCAACCGCAACGAGAAGCCCATGCGCCACAGCTAGAGAGTAGCCTCTGTACCTAGAGAAAGTCCAAGAGTAGCAACGAAGACCCAGCTTAGCCAAAAAAAAAAAAAAAGATGAAATTGGCTTAACAAAGAAAAATACATCCAGGAAGAGAAGTCTGGAATAGGGCAATCCCAAAGTTAATTCAACACTGTGCCAGAGCAAAGGGTCAGTTTTTCACCATGATTTCCTTGGCTTTCCATCATTTTTCTCTATTCTCGATCTTTCTTAGAGCCTATACAATTTTAATTGCAATGTATCATACACATTTCCTGGAAAGTATACAAATTATGAATGTACATATTAATTATGGCAATCCCAAAGTTAATTCAACACTGTGCCAGAGCAAAGGGTCAGTTTTTCACCATGATTTCCTTGGCTTTCCATCATTTTTCTCTATTCTCGATCTTTCTTAGAGCCTATACAATTTTAATTGCAATGTATCATACACATTTCCTGGAAAGTATACAAATTATGAATGTACATATTAATTAATTTTATCTACTGAGCATACCTGGGTAGATTTATTCAAGACATACCTATCCAACTAAAGAAGAAGAGCTTTTTGAGCACCCCAAGAGCCCCTCAAACTCTCTACCAGTTTTAATTAATACCCAAGTGTAACCACTGGATTGATATCTAAGACTAAAAATTGTATTTAGATATTTTAACTTAATAGCAATATAATCCCATAATATGTATTCTTCTGATTCTCATGTTTCTTTCTTCTAAAAGGGTATATAGTTTTCTGTTACACCGGTATCTCACAATTTTATGTATTCCAATGTAGGTGAATCTTGGACTGTTTTGAACGGTGGTAGTTTGACAATTTTGATAAAAGTGTTTTGGTGAAATAGGAATTAAATTTTGGTAGGGGAATACCCAGACATAGAATTCTGGGGTCATAGGGTATATCTTCAGGTTTAGCAAACACTGAAAACAATTTCCCGATTTGTTGACACCAACTTGCACTCCCACCGGGAGTATTATGAGAGTTATGGGCTCGGTACTTCTGCAACTCTTTGGATCTGGTGTGTTTTTTTCCTTCACGCATTCTGGTGACATATAATGGTGAGCATTATGATTTTCCTTTCTCTAATGACTAAGGAAACAGAACACTCTTCCTTATGTTCACTGGTAATTTGGATAGATTCTTAAGTACTTCTTGATTTTTTGGGCCAATTTTTAAGATAGATTGCCTATATTTCCTTTATTGCTTTGTAGGGTTGTCTTTTTTTTTCCCCCTTGCATAATCTGGGTATAAATTCTTCTTTGGATACTGCAAATATCTTCCTTCTTACATTCTATACCTTATATTTGCATTCATTTAATAGTGGGTTTTTTTTTTTTTTGAGGAAGAAAAGTTCTTAATTTTGATATAGCCCATTCTTTTTAAAGCTTTTGATTAGACGACATTTTATCTTTATCTACATCAAGATCATAAAGATATTCTATTTTGTCCACTAAATGTTTCTTTGTTTGACCCTTCACATTCACATATGCATTCCATTTGGAATTAAATTTTGTGCATGCTGTGAACAGAAATAGATTCGCTTTGTTTATATCAGTTCAGTTCAGTTGCTCAGTTGTGTCCGACTCTTCATGAATCAATGGACCGCAGCACACAAGGCATCCCTGTCCATTACCAACTCATGGAGTTTACTCAAATTCATGTCCATTGAGTTGGTGATGCCATCCAACCATCTCAACTTCTGTTGTCACTTTATCCTCCTGCCTTCAATCTTTCCCAGCATCAAGGTCTTTTCAAATGAGTCAGGTTTTCACATCAGGTGGCCAAAGTATTGGAGTTTCAGCTTCAAAATCAGTCCTTCCAATAAACAGTCAGGACTGATTTCCTTTAGGATGGACTGGTTGGATCTCCTTGCTGTCAAAGGGACTCTCAAGAGTCTTCTCCAACACCACAGTTCAAAAGCATCAGTTCTTAAGTGTTCAGCTTTTTTATACTCCAACTCTCACATCCATACATGACTACTGGAAAAACCATAGCTTTGACTAGAAGGACCTTTGTTGGTAAAGTAATGTCTCTGTTTTTTAATATGTGTCTAGGTTGGTCATAGCCTTTCTTTCAAGGAGCAAGTAAGTATCTTTTAATTTCATGGCTGCAATACCATCTACAGTGATTTTGGAGCCCCCCAAAATAAAATCTGCCACTGTTTCCATTGTTTCCCCACCTATTTGTCATGAAGTGATGGGACCAGATGCCATGATCTTATTTTTCTGAAAGTTGAGCTTTAAGCCAACTTTTTCACTCTCCTCTTTCACTTTCACCAAGAGGCTCTTTAGTTCCTCTTCACTTTCTGCCATAAGGATGGTGTCATCTGCATAACTGAGGTTATTGAGATATTTCTCCTGGAAATCTTGACTCCTGCTTGTGCTTCATCCAGCCCCTGTCTCTTATACACATCTNCATACATGACTACTGGAAAAACCATAGCTTTGACTAGAAGGACCTTTGTTGGTAAAGTAATGTCTCTGTTTTTTAATATGTGTCTAGGTTGGTCATAGCCTTTCTTTCAAGGAGCAAGTAAGTATCTTTTAATTTCATGGCTGCAATACCATCTACAGTGATTTTGGAGCCCCCCAAAATAAAATCTGCCACTGTTTCCATTGTTTCCCCACCTATTTGTCATGAAGTGATGGGACCAGATGCCATGATCTTATTTTTCTGAAAGTTGAGCTTTAAGCCAACTTTTTCACTCTCCTCTTTCACTTTCACCAAGAGGCTCTTTAGTTCCTCTTCACTTTCTGCCATAAGGATGGTGTCATCTGCATAACTGAGGTTATTGAGATATTTCTCCTGGAAATCTTGACTCCTGCTTGTGCTTCATCCAGCCCAACATTTCTCATGATGTACTCTGCATATAAGTGAAATAAAGTGAAAATGAAGTTGATCAGTCATGTTTGACTCCCAGCAACCCCATGGACTGCAGCCCACCAGGCTCCTCCATCCATGAGATTTTCCAGGCAAGAGTACTAAGCAGGGTGACAATATACAGCCTTGATGTACTCCTTTTCCTATTTGGAACCAGTCTGTTGTTCCATGTCCAGTTCTAACTGTTGCTTCCTAACCTGCATACAGGTTTCCCAAGAGGCAGGTCAGGTGGTCTGGTATTCCCATCTCTTTCAGAATTTTCCACACTTTGTTGTGATCACACAAGTCAAGGCTTTGGCACAGTCAGTAAAGCAGAAGTAGATGATTTTCTGGAATTCTCTCGCTTTTCCGATGCTCCAATGGATGTTTATATACATATACAATAATCCAGAACAATTTATTGAATAACAAATTCTTTCTGTACTCAGTAATGTCATTTTTGAAATGACTCCCAGTTATAGTATTCATGTATCAGGACTGTATTCTGTTGCATTGGTTTATTGGTCTGCATGTAATTCATAATACTGTTTTAACTGTAGTATCTATATATTACTAATAAGTCTGAATAGTTATTGTTATGGATATTCCAGATTTTGGTTCTTATGAATAAAATAAACCTGTTATGCATACCCAAATATATATCTTTTTATGTAATAAGTTTTCATTTCTCTAGGGTAAATACTCTGAGTGAGAGACTGGGTCATATAGTGAAATTTATGTTTATCCTTATATGAGAGTGACACACTCTTTTCTTATGTGGGTATATCATTTTGTACCATTATGCATTACCAGTAATGGGCTGAGAATTCATATTACTCCACATTCTCACCAACCCTTGGCTTAATCAATCTTTGTAATTTGAGCTATTCTAGCAGTTATGCAGTGATATCTTATGTGGTTGTAAGTTACATTTTCTGATAATAAATGAAGTTGAGCATGTATGAATATGCATATTAGCCATTTGTGTAACTTTGTGATGTTTTTGTTCAAAAGTTTTCTCCAATTTTTGGGGGACTGTGCTTTTTTTTATTCAGCATATAATTTTATTATGTTGTGTGTTTTGAAAATATTTCCCAAGGCTGTGTATTATCTTTTTATGTTCTAAATAATGTTTTATGAACACCACAGTTTTAATTTAATGAAGGCAGATACTTTTTGTTTTATGGTTCAGTTTTCTGTGTCTGAAAATCTTGGTCTTTCCTTTATATTTCCTTCTAAAATAAATACTTTGTGACATTTAAACATATATGAATAAGGCATTTCAAGTAAATTTTAGGATATAAGATGAATAGGTATTCATTTATTTTACATATAGATATCTAGTTTCCCAACAGTCTTTGTCAAAAATAATATATTTTGCCCATTGAACAGCCTTGAAAATTTTGTTGAACTTCATCTCAGTTTATAATATGTGGGTTTATTTTTAGATCACTGTTTCTTGATTATTGCAGTCCCATAGTAAACCTTGAAATCAGGTGGTGTAAGTCCTCCAACATTGATCTGTTTCAGAATTATTTTGGCTATTCTAAATCCTTTGCATTTCCATATAATTTCAAAATCAATTTTTTTAATTAAAAAATGTTTGTTGTGATTTTGATTGGGGTTGCTTTTAAACAAGGGATTACTTTGGGGTAAGAATTGTCATCTTAGAAATATTGAGTCTTTTGATTCATGAACATGGTATCACCCTTCCTTTATTTAGGCCTTTAATTTCTTGCAGCAGTATTTTTTCCTTTTCAATGTATGTTTCATGCACTAAATATATCTCTAAGTATTTCAGTGTTATTCTTTCTTTGATAGTATCGTAACAGTATTTTTAAATCAATTTAGAATTTTTTCATTTATATAGACATACAGTTGGTTTTTTCATGGATGAACTATATTGCCTACAAGTTTACCAAGCTCTCCAGCATTACTGGAGAGCCTATGCCCCAACCAGTAATGCTGAAGAAGCTGAAGTTGAATGGTTCTATGAAGACCTACAAAACTATTTAGAACTAACACCCCCCCCAAAAAAAAAATGTCCTTTTCATTATAGGGGACTGGAATGCAAAAGTAGGAAGTCAAGAAACACCTGGAGTAACAGGCAAATTTGGCCTTGGAGTATGGAATGAATCAGGGCAAAGGCTAATAGAGTTTGGCCAAGAGAATGCACTGGTCATAGCAAACACCCTCTTCCAATAACAACAAGAGAAAACTCTACACATGGACATCACCAGATGGTCAACACTGAATCAGATTGATTATATTCTTTGTGCCAAAGATGGATAAGCTCTATACAGTCAGCAAAAACAAGACTGAAGTTGACTGTGGCTCAGATCATGAATTCCTTATTGCCAAATTCAGACTTAAATTGGAGAAAGTAGGGAAAACCACTAGACCATTCAGTGTGACCTAAATCAAATCCCTTACAATTATACAGTGGAAGTAAGAAATAGATTTAAGTGACTAGATCTGATAGAGTATTACAAGACTGAAGTTGACTGTGGCTCAGATCATGAATTCCTTATTGCCAAATTCAGACTTAAATTGGAGAAAGTAGGGAAAACCACTAGACCATTCAGTGTGACCTAAATCAAATCCCTTACAATTATACAGTGGAAGTAAGAAATAGATTTAAGTGACTAGATCTGATAGAGTATCTGATGAACTATGGACGGAGGTTCATGACATTGTACAGGAGAAAGGGATCAAGACTATCCCCATGGAAAAGAAATGCAAAAAAGCAAAATGGCTATCTGAAGAGGCCTTACAAATAGCTGTGAAAAGAAGAGAAGCAAAAAGCAAAGGAGAATAGGAAAGATATAAGCATCTGAATGCAGAGTTCCAAAGAATAGCAAGGAGAGATAAGCAAGACTTCCTCAGCGATCGATGCAAAGAAATAGAGGAAAACAACAGAATGGGAAAGACTAGAGATCTCTTCAAGAAAATTAGAGATACCAATGGAACATTTCATGTAAAGATGGGCTTGATAAAGGACAGAGATGGCATGGACCTAACAGAAGCAGAAGATATTAAAAAGTGGCAAGGATACACAGAAGAACTGTACAAAAATCTTCATGACCCAGATAATCACAATAGTGTGATCACTCACCTAGAGCCAGACATTCTGGAATGTGAAGTCAAGTGGGCCTTAGAAAGTATCGTTATGAACAAAACTAGTGGAGGTGATGGAATTCCAGTTGAGCTATTTCAAATCCTGAAAGATGATGCTGTNCTGTCTCTTATACACATCTAGATGTGTATAAGAGACAGGACTAGAGATCTCTTCAAGAAAATTAGAGATACCAAGGGAACATTTCATGCAAAGATGGGCTCGAAAAAGGATAGAAATGGTATGGACCTAACAGAAGCAAAAGATATTATTAAAAAGTGGCAAGGATACACAGAAGAACTGTACAAAAATCTTCATGACCCAGATAATCACAATAGTGTGATCACTCACCTAGAGCCAGACATTCTGGAATGTGAAGTCAAGTGGGCCTTAGAAAGTATCGTTATGAACAAAACTAGTGGAGGTGATGGAATTCCAGTTGAGCTATTTCAAATCCTGAAAGATGATGCTGTGAAAATGCTGCACTCCATATGCCAGCAAAGTTGGAAAACTCAGCAGTGGCCACAGGACTGGAAAAGGTCAGTTTCATTCCAATCACAAAGAAAGGCAATGCCAAAGAATGCTCAAACTACCACAGAATTGCACTCATCTCACATGCTAGTAAAGTAATGCTCAGAATTCTCCAAGCCAGGCTTTAGCAATTCATGACCCATGAACCAAGCTGGTTTTAAAAAGGCAGAGGATCCAGAGATCAAATTACCAACATCTGCTGGATCGTGGAAAAAGCAAGAGAGTTCCAGAAAAACATCTATTTCTGCATTACTGAATATGCCAAAGCCTTTGACTGTGTGGATCACAATAAACTGGAAAATTCTGAAAGAGATGGGAATACCAGACCACCTGACCTGTCTCTTGAGAAACTTGTATTCAGGTTGCTGCTGTTGTTGCTAAGTCGCTTCAGTTGTGTCCAACTCTGTGCAACCCAATAGACGGCAGCCCATGAGGCTCCCCTGTCCCTGGGATTCTCCAGGCAAGAACACTGGAGTGGGTTGCCATTTCCTTTTCCAATGCATGAAAATGAAAAGTGAAAGTGAATTTGCTCAGTCGTGTCCGACTCTTAGTGACCCCATGGACTGCAGCCTACCAGACTCGTCTGTCCATGGGATTTTCCAGGCAAGAGTACTGGAGTGGGGTGCCATTTCCTTCTCTGTATTCAGGTTAGGAAGCAACAGTTAGAACTGGACATGGAACAACAGACTGGTTCCAAATAGGAAAAGGAGTGCATCCAGGCTGCATAATGTCACCCTGCTTATATGCAGAGTACATCATGAGAAACACTGGGCTGGAAGAAGCACAAGCTAGACCCTTAACTCTATTAACTTGGAATTCCTTTCAGCCAAAAAAGATTTTATTTATCATTTATTATCATTTTTATCTTCTAACTATAAATTCTCTAAACTTTTATTTATCTAAAAATATCTTTATTTTTCTTTTGTTTTTGAAAGATATTTTTGCTAGGAGTTTCATGGTTTCAGGTCTTATATTTAGGCCTTTAATACGTTTTGAGTAAATTTTGTATATGTTTTGAAGAAATGTTCTAATCTCATTCTTTCACACGTTAACTGTCCATTTTCCCCAGCACTACATACTGAAAAGACTGTCTTTTCTCCATTATATATTTGTGTGTCCTCTGTCATATATTAATAGACTATGAGTGCATAGGTGTATTTCTGGGCTCTCTGTTCTGTTCTATTGATCTATGTGTCTGTTCTTATGTGCTGGCACCATGCTGTTCTGATTACTGAAGCTTTGAAGTATTGTCTGAAGTTCAGGAGTTCAGTACCTAAAGCTTTGTTCTTTTTCCCTTAAGATTGCTTTGACAGTTCTGAGTCTTTTATGGTTCCATATAAATATTAGCATGTTTTTTTTCTAGTTCTGTGAAAAATGTCATAGGTATTTTGATAGAGATTGCATTAAATCTTTAGATTATTTTGGATAGTATGGACATTTTAATAATACTAATTCTTCCAAAACCATAAACAGGGGATATCTTTCCATTTATCTGTATCAACTTTAATTTCCTTTATTCATGTTTTATCATTTTCAGAGTATAGGTCTTTCACCTCCTTGGTTAAACTTATTCCTAGGCATTCTTTGTGGTACAATTTTAAACAGAATTGTTTCCTTAATTTTTCTTTCTGATAGTTCATTATTACTAATTCTTCCAAAACCATAAACAGGGGATATCTTTCCATTTATCTGTATCAACTTTAATTTCCTTTATTCATGTTTTATCATTTTCAGAGTATAGGTCTTTCACCTCCTTGGTTAAACTTATTCCTAGGCATTCTTTGTGGTACAATTTTAAACAGAATTGTTTCCTTAATTTTTCTTTCTGATAGTTCATTATTAGTGTATATAAAAAAAACAGATTTCTGTATATTAATCTTGTGTCCTGCAACTTTGCTGAATTCATTTAATAATTCTAGTGCTTTTTGGTAGAAGCTTTAGGGTTTTCAATATATAGTATTGTGTTATCCACAAACAGTGATAATTTCCCTACTTCATTTCCAGCGTGGATGTCTTTTATTTCTTTTTCTTGTCTGATTGTTGTGGCTAGGACTGACAATACTATGTTAAATAGAAGTAGTCAGAGTGGGCATGTCTGTCTTCATGATTTTAGAGAAAAGGCTTTCAGCTTTTCATCTTTGAGTATGATGTAAACTGTAGATGTGTCATAAATGGCCTATGTTAGGTTAAGCTTTGTTCTCTCTATACCCCCCTTTAATGAGAGTTTTGCAATTTATTGATTAGCATGTGTTACTGGAGGATTTGTGGAGAGATTAAAACATATGTGATTGTTTTTATGCTTTGTAAACATAGAATTGCATTCAGAAAATATTTGAACACCTAAAAGTGAACAGGAAAAAAAAAAAATGAAGACCAGAAACTATTATCTTTCCAAGATATTTTCCAGGGAGAGGGAAAATTCAGTGTTGGCAAAAATTAATAGTCACTTCCTGTCTAGACATTGTGTCCAGTCAATTTAGTAAGATCATTACATATGGATGACATGTTCATTGTTGAGCTAGTAAGATCTTCAGGAAATGAGAAGAAGCATAAAACATGGCTCCTACTTGAAGAAAATTACAGATTAGTTTTGGAAATAAGACATTCATATAGTGATAAGTACTAATATGAGTTAATACTGTGAAAGTTTAATAGGAAGTATGCCTAAGGAGAAAATAAGTAGAACTGACAAAAATTATATATTTGGAGAAGTTTCTGTGAACTGATCCAAGTGGAGATTTTCTATCATAGTGGCTATCATCAGGTCTCTATTCACAATTCTGGGGCTATTCAGAAATATATATTAAATAATTTATTAATGGTCTGTCCACACGTTCCAATCTAAGAGAACTTATAACAAATTAGTCAGGGCCAAAGATCCCCACGGTGAGATTGTTATAATCACAGTAGAAACCCAGGAGTCTACTCAATTTCATCATCTCTTACCATCCTTTCTTAGTACAAATAAGAGACACCATATTTCTTCCCAAGAATGCTCTTGTCCCTTTTACCAAATATATTTCAACACCTTGATGAAGAGAATACTATCTTGACCTTGTGCAGGAAAAAAAAAAAGTGAAGGGTAAGGATTAGGTCATGATTGCAACTCATCAATTTATTCCAGCATTCCTATCCTTGGAAAATGTTTAATTTTGGTGGAGAAATGATTACGGTTACCTGCTCAATTCCCTAGGATTCCCTCTAACCTTATAAATTGAAATTCGGTTTTATTTCTGCTGACAAAAATTTCAATGGACAAAAAATAAGACTAGATATTTTTAGTTTCTTTGTACCTTAAGGTGGCCAAAAAGATATCAAAATTAGTCAATGGGTAGGCTTATTAAGAAAGGTTTTTTGAAATAACTGATATATGTCAGTCTTCCAAATAGTGTTTACTCTGTGATTATTGGATTCAGAGTTAGGGGTCAGTCAAGAATTGGGGGATCATTTATATGCTACTTTTAAGGCTTCTTATATTTGTGGCTACCTCCTCCTTTTACTCCAGTACTACTACTATTTTTCATCCAGTTTCCATATCTGCTTTCCCTATTGCAGTTTCCCTACTCATGGTGTAATTGTCTTTCTATTGCTGAATTATCCTGTTTTGCCATGGTTAGGCTGCTTTCTAAATTCCTGTTTTATCATAGCTTCCGGCTGAGTCTCATCTTGTAGAATCACCATGTTGCTTTTTTTCTGTTCTTTCTTTCAGCCTGGGAGATTCAGTATGGTTATCCATGATTAGTGCCTTTGTGGGAGAACTGGAAAGTTGAGCTCTTCTGGGACCTCTGAGGGCCTCTCCACATTGTATTTCTAGGTGAGTAGTCAGACTTCTTACATGGGGCCTTAAAGGTCCAAGAGGGAATGTAGCAGCCACAGGATTATTCTCATCTAGTCTCATAATTTCAGAAATTAATTTGTATTCTATTCCATTGGTTAATAAGTACATATACTCAGAGAAGATTCAAGAGGAGAGCGATTCAACTTCATATTTTAACTGGAGGAATAGCAAAGATTTTTCAGCCATCTTTAATATACCAGAGGTTGTTTTCTTATTTTCATAAATCCTTAAAGGAGTGAAAATGATCTACATACTATAGATGGATATAAAAATCAATTTGGAGAAAGGTAAAACAGGTCAAATGTCAACTGAAAGTGAAGAAGTATAATTATAAAAAGGAGAACAAAATAAGAATTTAAACTCCCAGCAGACATTATTGTTGAGGCAGTGTGGACCTAGAAGGGGAGGAACAGGATTAAATACCTTATAGAGACTCATATTCTTTAGGAATCTTAAAAATAGGCAGTGATATCCAAACTAAGAATAATGAGTTCCATTAGGGATTCTGCAAGTCTCTGACCAGGAGCTCTTGAGTTTATCACATTATGCTCAGGAGGGACCATGGAACCCTCATCCATAAGCATGAACCTCACTGGTGCTGAGACACCCAGCTCTGATGACCAAACCCAGGACCTGGTTGTTCTCCTACCAAAGTTCAGACATTATAGCACAAAACCCATCTTGAAACTTTTGTAATTTTTTCTGCTCAGGGTACTCTAATTAAATAGATTTCTCACACTATGTAGTCCCCCCTTATAGTATTTCAAAATTTTATTTGGAGAGGAGAGGCATAATTAAGTTTAAAAAATATATATAATAGTCAATATATCTTTCATTTGTTAGTTTTTAACCACCCTTCTTTATTCCTGCTAAATGCACAATATACAGAAGAAAAATAAAATATTGGCCTACCATCAGAGATACATCATTTCCTCAGTGATTCTGAAAGTGACCCACAGGCCTTCTTTTGAGCACCACTATGACAAACCAAACATTCATGAGACTGCAGTTGGCAGAAGAATATGATGCCATAGAATTACATTTCATGAATAAGTACAAGATGCCCAGGAATCAAATAATGCCCTTTATTCTATGGATGCTATTGTTTAATCAAATCCATGAAACATGATTCATTTAACCTTCTTAATATAAAGGATTCCAGCTCACATTTCTTCATTAGGTTTTTAAAAATATTCTTTGTAACAATAGGTTTTACTCTGCCTGAGGAATCATCTACTAATTACTATTTTCCCCCATGGTAAATAAATACCTTAAAATGTTAAAAAAAAAAAAAAAAACCTAAAAATATTTTTAAGCTAGTTACATTGGGCTTCTTTTATAATGTTTTATTAAAATAATTTCCATTTGAACTTCATTATTTCTTCAAGGCATTAGCTTTAATTGATCTAATTTTAATGATTTCTTACATAATGCATGTCACTGGTTTATATCAGCATTCTGTCATCAGCTAAATAAACAACTTCTTGGTATATTTTCTCTGTAGTTAAAATCACATCCATAAGTCCACCTTTTTCAGAGTTTATAATTAGCCTTTTTTTTTTTTTTAGCACTCACATATTAGATGAGCTAATGCAAATTTATGAGACATTTATCAACAGAATTTTACCAAAAAAAAAAAAAAAAAATCTAGTACCAGAGACCTGACTAGTTCCTGAACTTAATTATGTGTCCTTCAAGTAACCTGTACAAAAATTCTGGAAGTTATCTACTTACCACTCACTTTTATTGCTTTCATTATTCAAGGGACAAATATTTCTTGAATGCCGTTAGGAAGAAGTCCTCGGTCCCTTCAGTTCAGTTCAGTCTCTCAGTCGTGTCCGACTCTTTGTGACCCCATGAACCGCAGAATGCCAGGTCTCCCTGTCCATCACCAACACCTGGAGTTCACCCAAACTCATGTCCATTGTGTCAGTGATGCCATTCAACCATCTCATCCTCTGTTGTCCCCTTCTCCTCCTGCCCTCAATCTTTCCAAGCATCAGGGTCTTTTCAAATGAGTCAGTTCTCCACATTAGGTGGCCAAAGTATTGGAGTTTCAGCTTCAACATTAGTTCTTCCAATGAGCAACCAGTACTAATCTTTAGGATTGTCTGGTTGGATCTCCTTGCAGTCCAAGGGACTCTCAAGTCTTCTCCAACACCATAGTTCAAAAGCATCAATTCTTCAGCACTCAGCTTTCTTTATAGTCCAACTCTCACAGCCATACATGACTACTGGAAAAACCATAGCCTTGACTAGATGGACCTTTGTTGGCAAAATAATGTCTCTGCTTTTTAATATGCTGTCTAGGTTGGTCATAACTTTCTTTCCAAGGAGCCTTGGTCCCTTAGTTCCTCACAAACTCTGACAACTGGGAAGTTAAAATATTAGAACAATGACATACATAGGAAGGAGTTAAAAATATTTTAGACACTGAATTTTCTCTTAAAATTTCTTTTAAAACTAGAGTAAGAGGTCTAAAGTTCAAAGAACATTTTTCCTTAATTCATAAAATGATATGTATCCCTTTTCTTTCTCTCTGTCCATATAAAACAAGCATAGACTTTGTAAAAAGCATTAAAATATATTGCTAAAGTATAAGGAATCTGTCTAGGAAGACAATTTACTGTTGTACAACTTTGTTATTGATTTCAGATTGATCTCATTTAGAATATATAGCTTCTCATTTTTAACTTTTTTACTTACATACTTTACCTAGAAAATGTATTCAGTTATCCAGTACATGATATATGGGCTTATTATTGAGAAAATTCTTTGTATACCTTGCGATATGGCAGTGAACAAGACAGAATCTATAGTCTCATGGAGTTAGCATATAGCATTTCTTGAAGAAAACAATCTCCAAAATCACTTGATGCTCTGAAGCTGACTTCTTAAGATTCTACAACCATCATCCATTAATTTTGAATCCAGGTTATCTTTCCATTAACTACTGTTTGTAATGTTTTTGTTAAAGGTTAGGTCTCTCTTTAACCTCAGTTATTATTTTCCTCATATTTTAACCAGACTATGGTTTTCATCATATTCACTCCACTTATCTATTCTCTTGTTTGGTAGCTTTCACTTCCAAGCTATCTTCAAGGTTAAACTTTGGGTTCAAGCTAGCCGCTAACATCGTTCAGTTATTAGCCTGTATGTGGTTCCCTTCCTTGTCCTTGCAGTCTAAATTAGGTATCCTTTCTATATTTTTGATATCATAGTACTTAAAACAGTTTTTATTGTTTCATTTGTTTACAATGCTTGTATTCCAAGCAAACTATAATATACTCTCTGAGGCAAACATGTTTCTGTATATGACAGAAAGGACATAGTGACAATATATATAATAGTGACAATATAGTGGCACTACATATAATGTTAAAGGAGAGTCTTCTTCCATACATTAGCTTAAAATCATGAATCTTGTGATTGGCCAATCAAGCAAGTAAAAGGATAATAATTCAAAACTAGAAACTATACCATGTGTGAGTAGTTCATGTGTGGATTCCACATACATGGACTTAAATAACAACCCCACACTTCTTCCCTGCAAAAAAAATAAACAACAGAAAGTCTCAACTCCTAAGAAACACCTTCCAACTTGTTAGTTCTATATAACGGGTTAAAAAAATAATGATAAAAGTAATGTGATGGCTGTATTGGAAATGTATCTTATCAAGTAAACTGGCTAGTCATAGTATTCCCCTTAACCCCATATATGTTGTTAATGTCATTGATTCATCATATCTATAAGATATTTTCAGGAAAGCAACTTGATTAATTACAGTTTATAATGACAGACATAGCAGCAGCTGTCACTCTGCTAGGTGGTATTGAGTTGACATGCCTAGGAGTCTGCCTGGAGGCCATTGATCACACAAGAACTTTAAGTGATAGAAGACAGTTCTACATAAGAATCAGTCTTTTCAAGAGTACCTAAGACAAAAACAATTACTTGGCCCAGGAGTGTTTTCAAAAGTGTACAAGTTTATTTCTCCCAGAGGATTTTGCTAGCTTATCCACAAAACAATGGTGTCTGTAACCTATAAAACCAAGCAGAAATTACTCCTGCCAGTATTATAATAAACTAGTTAATATTGAGTACTTTTATGAGGCAAGAACTAAAACAAATTCTTCCTGAAAACACTGGATGCATTGTTAATTTACATCATTGGGAAAAAAAAAAGTTTTTACAGTATGGAGATCTATATCTATCCAGTTTTATCTATTCCAATTGAATGTACAATAATGAAGCCTGATTTAAAGGGTCTAGTGCAAAAGGAGAATGTGGGGCCTATTCTTTAAAAGAATGAAAATTTTAAAGGGAGAGACAGTAAATCATTAAACCAAACATAGGGCACTGTTTAACTGAGTAGATTGCCTGCCCTGGTTATAATTTAGAGTTTTTATACCAAATACCTTGCTATATTTGTATGTGTGCGTGTGTGTGTGTGTGTGTGTGTGTTTGTGTGCTTAGTCATGTCCAACTCTTTGTGACCCATGGACTGTAGTTCGCCAGACTCCCAGTCAGTGGGATTTTCCAGGGAAGAATACTGGAGTAGGTTGTCATTCCTTCTTCAGGGAACCTTCCGGATCCAGGGGTCAAACCATCATCTCCTGGGTCTCCTGCATTGGCAAGAGGATTCTTTACCACAGGGCCACCTGGGAAGCCTCACTATATATATATATAGTTACCAAAAAAAAAAAAAAAACCTTTTGTCTTCTAAAATGGACTTCCCTGATGGCTCAGATGGTAAAGCGTCTGTCTACAATGCAGGAGACCCGGGTTCGATCTCTGGGTTGGGAAGATCCCCTGGAGAAGGAAATGGCAATCCACTCCAGGACTATTGCCTGGAAAATCCCATGGACAGAAGAGCCTAGTAGGCTACAGTCCATGGGGTCGCAAAGAGTCGGACACGACTGAGCGACTTCACTTCACTTCTAAAATGGACACAGTTATCAATATTTGCACACAAAGAGACTGTAGCACGGAAAAGCATCCTGTGTTTAGCTAAAGTTTCCCAGGAAGTCAGCAGGAACACTCAGGCAATAACCTAGGATCCTAACTCCAGCTAGCTCTCTGTTTACTTTATCAAGTTTCATCTCCAAATCGAACTGCAATTTCAACAAATGGCAAAGACATTTATGACCAATATATCCTGCTTCCCCTTAAAATATCACCTCTGCAGTCGATTCTAGGAATTTAATTGTATGAGACAAACAACTGTTGCTTTCGTGAATTACTTTTTTGCCCCATTCAGAGTCCAAAACATTACCAGATTCAGGAAATGAAAAAACTCATAAAGCAGCAGCTCTTTTCTATCCAGTGCAGCTGAGAGATGCAATTAATAAAAATAGAGAGACTCGACAGCCTAGCAGCACCCAAAGTAATAACACCTTTTATGAATATGAGACATAGGTCCCGGGGCATCTTGAAGCAGGATTCTGCTCTATTGATTACACTGTCAGACAACACATTTCATATCACTGAACATGTCCTGTATCAGGAGATGTGGGAAAGGGACACTAGAGGAAACATAAATTTCAGAGGAAACAGGAGTGTCTATGAACCTCAGCATGCATTTCTGAGAGCAAGAAAGGTGATCTCGTTTGGGAGGCCAGTTGCAGGAGTCCTCTCATAAGTTAGAAAAGCATCAATAGCTGGGGAAGAACTTAAGCACCTAAGTACAGACAACATGGCATGAAATTCCAAGCTATGGCAAATTGTTTCCTAGGAACTGCCATGAGGCTCTCAAATTTTTCATGTTTGCTTTCACACATTTCACAATTTTTTATATACCAGATCTTATACTTGGCCATATTGGCTCCTGTGATGAAAGTAGTTCTGTTTATTGTATGCAAGTATTAATTCAATATAGTTTCCCTGTCATTCCATGCCCTATATCCACAAATTTTGTCTCCTCTTAATCACTGTAGCAAATTAAGATTTCTAGTCAAGAGGTTTCATCAGATATTTGATAAGAAAGAAAGGATCCTCAGCATGTCAACTGCATTCTCTTCAATGATTATCCTTTTAAACTGATGAACAGAAAGTTTCCAGATTCTCTTTTTCTAATTTCTCTAATTTACCTTTTACTCACTCTGTTTTCACAGTTCCTAGCTGGCCCCTCCATTTTTTAACTGAAAGACAGGAAGGGCATTTGTGGGGCACAGACATTTCTAACCAAGAAAAGTCTTTCCAGGCAGAATTTGTATGTGTGTGTGTGTGTGTGAGTCACAGATCCTATTAGCTGCCTAAGTCCCTTTCAGTGTATCATAGACTATGTTGAACATTATATGTACATAATTTATAGGTGTTTATAAACACTACACATGGAAAGGTCATTCACACTTCAAAAGCAAAGTAGGGATGGAAATAAGTTTTAAACACACCTATGTGAAGGAGAAGCTATAGTTTGCTTTTGCGAAGGGGATGGTGGCAGGTAGAAATGGGCAGATGACATAAATTGGTAATATCCAGTTTCCTGAGATGGGTGAAACTGAAGGTGGGACTCTCTTTATCATGAATATTTAGAGAATAAAACACAGTTTCTAAATTTTTCTTTTTTCTGTTGAATTAAACTAGGCAGAATGTGTGTCCTCTTATCTAAAGCCTCTCCTGACAAGTAACACGTTCTGTAAATATCTCTATTGTTATTTTTGTTGTTTAGTCGCTAAGTCATATATGACTCTTTTGTGATTCATGGACTATACCCTCCCAGGCTCCTCTGTCCATGGAATTTCCCAGGCAAGGATGCTGGAGTGGGTTGCCATTTCCTTCTCCAGGGATCTTCCCCAGCCAGGAATCAAACCCGCATCTTGTGCACTGACGGATGGGTTCTTTACCACTGAGCCACCAGCGAAGCCCCCAAATATGTCTATTACAGAATAAGTTTTACTCTATTTTCCCCATTTTTTTATATTTGTCTATCTTAAGTTGTATACTTTTTTGAAACAAAAGCATATGCTAATTGCTGTTTGATCTGCAGAACCTAATATAATGTATGACAAATCAAATTCATAAAACAACTGCAATTTTAATAATGTATTAAACTTTTATACCTTGTTGGCCCTGTGTTAAATTCTGGCACTCATAACATTGGTTTATCTTCATAATAACCCAGTGATTTCAATATTTCTCATTATTTCCATTTTACTAATGGGGAAGCCAAGGCTTACAATTCCACAAGCACTAAATTTAGGTTTTACATTCAGAGATTATCAATAACCAGAAACTCCTTCCTAATTAAGAGTTCCTTCAATTCCAGTAGCAGCATCTAAGTATTGAGATGTAAATAAAGGAAAGTCTCAAGCTCTTGTGGGTCCCCAGAAACAAAGCAGCTCAAGATACACATGAGCAGCTCAAGTCCTATATGCTTGGCTGGAGCAACAGCCTGTCTTGAAATTAGGAGTATGACCACTAAGGTAACTGGCAGAAGGGGGTGTTTCATTCCACTTAAAAAGTGACACATCTAGACTACATGTTCTTATTATCCAGGTTTTATCTAACTTGCTTCCTCCCATGTCCAAGAAGAGAAGGTATGGATATGTATTCCATCATTGTGTCTTGTTTCCTTTAGATTGCTACTATATAGAGAACCTTAGCTGTTCCTGTCTATTTTATGTCATGCTGAAACCTTTTCGTTTTAAACATTGCTCTTTGAATTACCAGTTTGGTGGAAGGGGACAAATTAACCAGTGGATACAAGTAATGCTCAAAATTCTCCAAGCCAGGCTTCAGCAATACGTGAACTTCCAGATGTTCAAGTTGGTTTCAGAAAAGGCAGAGGAACCAGAGATCAAATCGCCAACATCCACTGGATCATCAAAAAAGCAAGAGAGTTCCAGAAAAACATCTATTTTTGCTTTATTGACTATGCCAAAGCCTTTGACTGAGTGGATCACAACAAGCTGTAGAATATTCTGAAAGAGATGGGAATACCAGGCCACCTGACCTGCCTCTTGAGAAATCTGTATGCAGGTCAGGAAGCAACAGTTAGAACTGGACATGGAACAACAGACTGGTTCCAAATACGGAAAGGAGTACGTCAAGGCTGTATATTGTCACCCTGATTATTTAACTTATATGCAGAGTACATCATGAGAAACGCTGGGCTGAAGGAAGCACAAGCGGGAATCAAGATTGCCAGGAGAAATATCAATAACCTCAGATATGCAGATGACACCACCCTATGGCAGAAAGTGAAGAAGAACTAAAGAGCTTCTTGATGAAAGCAAAAGAGGAGAGTGAAAAAGTTGGCTTAAAATGTAACATTCAGAAAACTAAGATTATGGCATCCAGTCCCGTCACTTCATGGGAAATAGATGGGGAAACAGTAGAAACAGTGGCAGACTTTACTTTGGGGGGCTCCAAAATCACTGCAGATGGTGAGCGCAGCCATGAAATTAAAAGAAACTTACTCCTTGGAAGGAAAGTTATGACCAACCTAGACAACATATTAAAAAGCAGAGACATTACTTTGCCAACAAATGTCTGTCTAGTCAAGGCTATAGTTTTTCCAAGAGTCATGTATAAATGAGAGTTGGACTCTGAAGAAAGCTGAGCGCTGAAGAATTGATGCTTTTAAACTGTGGTGTTGGAGAACACTCTTGAGAGTCCCTTGGACTGCAAGGAGATCCAACCAGACAATCCTGAAGGAGATTAGTCCTGAGTGTTCATTGGAAGGACTGATGTTGAAGCTGAAACTCCAATACTATGGCCACTTGATGTGGAGAGCTGGCTCATTTGAAAAGACCTTGATGCTGGGAAAGATTGAAGGCAGGAGGAGAGGGGGACGACAGAGGATGAGATGGTTTGATGGCATCACTGACTCAATGGACGTGAGTTTGCGTAAACTCCAGGAGTTGGTGATGGACAGGGAGGCCTCGAGTACTGAGGTCCATGTATTGCAAAGAGTTGGACACTATTGAGTGACTGAACTGAACTGAACATTACTTGATTTTGTTGTACTTTCTTCTGTAGTAGCTAGTATGTTATTTCTGCATTCTTTTTTACACTTTTAGTACAAAGTGGAAGAAAATGTGTCTCCAATACTTCTTTTTCTTTCTGCCCACTAGTACTTCCAGTACTTCCCCCAAAGCAGGAAAAACTGAAGTGATTGGTCAGAGCTAAGAATTGAGTATAATATAAAAAGCCTCCAACCAACGGTGAGGTTTTGCTTCCAGTTCTTTTACCCAAATGCAGCGTTCTCTCTTCTGCCTCTGAATTCATGAGGTAGGCACATGTGGGGCAAAGTCCACAAGGTTCTTTAGCTCCAACTCTGGTTGGGAGAAAAGGGATGAGTGTGAAGCATACTTTCCCTTCTTGTCTGTGTAACTTGTAGGATAAAAAGATTTAGTGTCAATGCCACAGATCTCCCAAATGGGAAGGATTAGGACAGTATACTTTGGCTTGCAGGTTGATGTTTCATGAAGGAAAAGAAAATACAAAATAAATCCAGAAAATCCTTGTATTCATTTCTGTAATATGCTTGGCTGGCGATAAATAATGTTGGCTGTTTACTTCCCATAACTATTGTTTTTTGTTTTTGTTTTTTAATGTCATCAACCCCAGAAAGGTGGAATGATGAAATTTCAATACCAAAGCACCACCTTGCATACTTAACAACTATATGTTTCTTCCCTCTACTTCACAGTCCTCCAGAGATAGTTTGGGCAAAGAGGAGAGGTATTGAGAAATAGGGGAAGGAAGAGACAGAGAGAAATCTCTAACTCAACGATTGAACCATGATATTTCCTGGGGCTCAGTCACTTAGATTCCTTGCTTCCTTGGCTTGGTAGGGCAAATCTTAATAGTCATCTACAGATACTCAAACTCTTCTTCCAGTTAGCAGAGCACACAGCCAGTCAACAGGATTCCATTTCCCATGCCCCCTGGTGGCCAGACGACTAAATTCTAAGCCATAGGGATATGCATACTACTGAATTTTGCTCTCTCCTTGTCCCTCTCTTTGCCATTGTCTGGCACATAGATGTAATGGCAGATGCAGATGCCAGGAATTCAGAGATGAAAGTGTACCATGAGGATGGTAGGGCTACCCTAAGCAGGCTTTTTGTTATGAAAAAGAAAAGCAAGCATCTTTAATGTTTAAACCATTGTGTCTTGGGTCTTTTTGTTTTATCAGTTTAGACTACACCCAAACTAATCCAGATGAAGGGGTTCCTCAGAAATGTGGCCTATTCTCTTTCCCTGTAAACCATTCCCCACAGTTTCTCAATTACAATGATCCTAGTTCACACCACAGTTTTCAAGACATCTTTGGTTCCAATATACTTGTAAGCTAAAGTACCATTTTATCTCTAGGTACAAAGAGTTATGTATTTCTTCCTCTTTGCTGACATTTTTCAAAGCTGATGATAGCTTCTTTTCATTTTGAAATCAGGTAGTCATATTCTTTTTAGTCCTCCTATTTTTAATTCTTACCAAGAATAAATGAAAACTTTTGGATATTTATGAATTCACCTTTGCAAATACAAGTACAAAGTGATGGATGGTGCCCGACTCTCATCAATTAGCAATTGCAACATGCTTTTTTCCCCCTTGTCATGGCTGCCATCACCAGCCTCTCCATAGTAAATGCATTTCCTCTCTGGAACATTTTTCACTAAAATGCATAGCAAACATTACTCCAAAGAACAGCTCAAAGGAAAAAATACACAATATAAATTTCCATACATTGAAGACGTCTATGGAAATTACAATGTTATAACTTAAAGGATCAAGAACTTTTAATTAGACCTCCTGGGTTCAAATATCATCCATTATCTATAAATACTGGTCGAGTTTACCTCTCAGACCTGTTTCTCATCTATGAAGGAAAATAGCAATAGTTGCCTACTGTGGATTAAGTGAGCTTATACCTGTAACGTGTAGTTTGTAGAATGAATAACATGTTGCTGACACACGGCAGCCACTCACTCACTGTTAACTCCTCTTGTACTTAATGCTTTGAGTCTTTTCTAAATCCATCTTCACAAAGTAATTGACAGTCAGTGTATTTGAAAGCAGTGTCTGAAGCCAAGATGTTTGCCTGGTTTAGGGAGAGTGAATGTTTTGTCAAGCGGTTGGGGCCTACTCCAAATTCACAGAAACAACACAAAATGCTTACTGAACTGAAGAATACTAATTATGCACCCTATTTATAATAATCTTACAAAGTCTCATTACCTACAGCAGTCACAATGCATTCATCTCATTTCTGTTTAGGCTGGGAAAATTACAGGAAGGCCTTGTCATTCTTTTTGGAGTTTTCTGTATTTGGTGACATTTCCCCAGCTTGCTACAAAACAGCAGCTGCAATTAATTACTTTTTGAATCGACTAGAGGACAGCTTGTAAGTTTTCTGCTGCCCTCTGTCAATTCTGGCACAATGAATTCTTTTTAAGAGTTGCATTTTACAACCTGCATTTTAAACATTTCAAAGATTGCAGGGCCTGAACATAAAATAGTAGAGTGGGGGAACATTTTATATGTAGCATTTTTGCAGAAAAGATAGCACTATAATGATAATCAATCAACTTGGGATCCTAGTGTTTGTAATTAACTACTTTTACTTTTTAAAAAGTTTGAAACTTTCTAAAATTCTCCTACTAATGGTTGCGTTGACATCATCTTATGCTCTCAAAAAATTAGTAAAGATCTCCATCAATTTGGGATTGTCTATGCTGACCTCATCACCTTCCAAAGTTTTAATCATCTGAAAGTGAGATACAATGAGAGAGGAAAATCCCAAACTGGAAGTTCTTGTCAGTCCTTTTTAGTCAGTAATTGCAAATACTTCCACTCTGTTCAGAACCTATGTTAAATGAAATGTCTCACATTTATTTTGTCTTCAAGTTTTCAAGTCATACAAGACACATGTCGTAGAATTTTTATGTTACTAGAGCCCATCTCCATAATTGACCTTAAAACGAGGTGAGGGGTTGTGAACTGTACAGGAATTCACATAACCTCAATCAGATAAGTGATTCCCTGGATGATCATTTATAAATGATTTCAGAAAGTATTTTTGATATAGGTTTTATTCACTTTAAACAAAATGGTGGTGTTACATATAAAGAAGATGGCATTTGAGATGAGGTAACTTTCTCTAATCTATTCCCTTCTCCAGCACCTATCTTGTACTTACTCAATATAAATAGCAAACAATTCTCAGCTTCATGGGTAATGGAAGTTAGGCCAATTCAAAATGACCTCTTTTAGATGTTTCCATCTGTATGCAGGTCAGGAAGCAACAGTTAGAACTGGACATGGAACAACAGACTGGTTCCAAATAGGAAAAGGAGTACGTCAAGGCTGTATATTGTCACCCTGCTTATTAACTTTTATGCAGACTACATCATCAGAAACGCTGGACTGGAAGAAACACAAGCTGGAATCAAGATTGCCGGGAGAAATATCAATAACCTCAGATATGCAGATGACACCACCCTTATGGCAGAAAGTGAAGAGGAGCTAAAAAGCCTCTTGATGAAAGTGAAAGAGGAGAGAGAAAAAGTTGGCTTAAAGCTCAACATTCAGAAAACGAA
>SJYX01003663.1:60331-91449 GCA_006410675.1 Oreotragus oreotragus | reverse complement strand
ACAGCTCCTCTAGGCCCTCCTGCGCCTGCGCAGCCCCTGCTCCTCGGGTTGCTCCCCCTGGCCGCCGGCCGTGGCCTCGGGCGTGGGTGGCTTCTCCGGGTCACCACCCCTGGCCTCGGGCGCAAGGTGGCTTCTCCTGGCCGCCCCTGGCCTCGGACATGGGCTGTCTCTTTCTGGCCGCCCCTGACCTCGGACGCGGGGTGTCTCCTCCCAGCCGCCACTGACCTCAGACACAGGGTAGCTCCTCTCGGCCGTTCCTGCGCCGTCGCAGCCTGGCACTCTAGGCTGCTGCCCCTGACCTCGGACGAGGGGTAGCTCCTCTTGCCCGCACTCAGTGCGCCAGCCCGGCTCTCGCAAGCGGCCGCTTAAGATAAACATTTCCATAAGAAAAAGGCATTGATTAACTTCAGGGGAAACCAGGTATCATTATGGCAACACAGAATTTAAAGAGAAACCTCCTTTTAAATTTGTATAGAGAAGGAAAAAATATTGCTAGTTTGTTTCCTCTTGCCGCTTAAGAGAGATAAAATGTCTGACACTTGCAGGCTATTTCCTCTGTTTGGAGACCCCTGGCCTTCCTGCCTGTTACCCTCTCAGTGTATATGACAAGTATAATTCATAAACCAAAGCTCTCTGAAGTTAACAATAATCTTAAGAGTGTAAAGAGATACTATGAACAAAATATTTGGAAATCACTGTTTCAAAGTATTCATTTCTAAAAATGAAATTATAAAATCCAAAAAGTCAGTAATTTTCTTCTCTTTGTATGAAGAATTCTAGATGCAAACAAGCAAAGGAAGAACTATCAGAAAAAGTGCTCAATAAGTCTTTTAAGTTTGAAGTGCTTGTTTGTAAAGAAATATGTTTAAGTTTTGAGTCATACTAAAAATAAGAGATACTATTCTATGGAAGTTAAGACATATTTCGTGGATAAAGATCTCATGTAAATCACTGAATAAAAGAAAAAGTATAATAAATAAATGAATATACTTACTATAGAAATAAGTGTAATATACCAATATAACAAGTTTATTAATAATAAAAAACAAAATTAATATATTTACACAGTAAAATATTCTATACCTAGTTTAAAACTATGTTGTAAAGAATTTTTGTCAGTATGTAAAAATACATATGATGTAATTTTATGCAAACAAGAATAATCTAATGTTGCATAAAAAATGTAATCCTAGTTATATGTAGTTTCTGATGGGGAAACATTTTCTTCTACCTGAAAAGAAAACCTCTTTTTCTTCCTACTATTGCCTTCTATTTTTAATTTTTATTTTTACTTTATTTTACTTTACGGTACTGTACTGGTTTTGGCATACATTGACATGAATCTGCCACAGGTGTACATGAACTCCCAAACATGAACTTGCTGCGATTCATGGGGTCGCAAAGAGTCGGACACAACTGAGCGACTGAACTGAACTGAACTGAGACATATATTGTGAAAATGTGATGTTCAAAGAACACTGCCAGCTGACTCCTCATGAGAACAAAAAGGAATCGTTCAAAAGGTATTGGATATGTGAAAATTCAGTTTCCTACAAGTGAATTAAAAGTCAGAGGTAGTCACACTTGTCTTTGTCCTTTTAGTCAATCTGCTCTTTTATTTCAGTAGTAGTAAAACAAGATGTTAGAGGATAATGTTTTGCGTCTCAAATTGACTGAGGTATCAATCTGATAGTTTATTAGGGAATCAAGTATAAATGTGAAACTAACCTTTCATATTCTGATTTTCAAAAGAAATGATCCAAAACTTGTTACCAGAATCCTAAGTCTTTACATTTACTTCTCGAATATAATAAGGGGCCAGAGTGTGAGGGGAAGATATTGTGAGACAAACTGGTGAACAGAATTCTTTAGAAAGAGTTGTTACTTGGCTGAACTCTCACCACATTCTTTTCAAGGGATAAGAAGTCAGGCACCACCTTCAAACTTTGAACACGAGCTTCCAGGACATCAAAATATAATTTTCAAAACATTAACTCTCCCACAGATAAACAGTGAATCTATGACAATAGCTTTTTTAAACCAATTAAGTGGGTAAAATTGCCTGATAACAAAACAATTATATATTAAAAAAAAAAGCCGCCAGATACGACTTCTAAGTTAGAAAACTGTGTAATATCCCATAGGACAAAAAAAAAAAAAGAAATCACTAGTCTTCCATTTTCAAAATATTATTTGCATCTCCACTTATCAAAAATAATTTGTAGCTTATCAACATTCTGTAAGGTAACATGTAACTTTTCAGAATCTGAGACCTAATTATTAGTAAATAGTAAAAAATGTTAGCTTATTTTGGAGTGACAGATGACCTTTGGACAGGCTAGTGAGACAATGCTCTTATATGAATTTGAAAGGGCACATGGTAATCTTTTTTGCCTTATTTATAAGTTTTGGTTAGCATCCTTAATAAGGAGATGACTCAGAGTATTTTGAAATATATTCCGTGTAGTCCAAATATAGAGAACAGTGCCTGCTGACTCCTGCTTGAAGAAGGGAAGGTGGACTACAGCAGGAGTCTAATTAGGTCCCTGGGAATGTTGAAGGCAATGGTCAGGCAGACTAAGATCCTTGGTGGTAAAGTCAGTTTAGTGCTAAAGCACTGAGATCATTCTGAAACCCCAAGTGTTATAGGAGTGTTCTCCTCTGACCAAGTCTGGACTGTGTGGTAGGTAGACTCCTCTTAGTTCTGACCCATATGGTCTTCTGGAGAGGCACAGGGAGCTCAAGAGAAAGGCTGGATGCCCAGGGGCTGAGCTAGAGGTTACAAGAGACCATCTGGGAAATAGATACATTTGGCAAACCATGAAAAATGCAGGAAAAGGTTGCCAAGCAGGTGGCCTTTGAAGAGCCAACAAAAGTATCCACAAGAGAAATCTGACTTTCATCATTGTCCATGCCCACTCAGGATCACTAACTTTAGCTACCTGCCAGGCCCACAGTGGTAACAAGTAAAACAAGTAATAACTGGCAAATGGACCTACAGACTTACCTGTCTCAACCTTCACCCTAGTAGGAAAATGGAGAATGAGAACATGAAGAAAATAGAGAATAGAAGTAACTCACACCCTTCCCCAGGCAGGCTTTCTGCCTGAAGTAGGTTAAATTGGTAACTTCTCAGGTGGCTTGGTGGTAAAGAATCCATCTGCAAATGCAGGAGATGCACTAGTCTTGGGTTCAATCCCCGAGTCAGAAAGATCTGCTGGAGAGGGAAATGGCAACCCAGTATCCTTGCTTGGAAAATCCCATGGACAGAGGAGCCTGGAAGGCCCCAGTTCATGAGGTCACAAAGGGTTGGACACAACTGAGCATGCATACAGATTAAGTAGGAGATTGTTGGGGGAGTGGGCTTCATATATTTCCACAACACATACCACACGCATACTGCAATGATTTTTTTCTTTAAAACTAAACCACATTGATTTTTTCCCCTCAGGTTTTTAGCATAAAACTGATACATACCATCGTATTAGCTTAAGGTGTACAACATGATTTGATGTATGTTTATATTGTAAATTTTTTTTTTTTTGTAAAATGTTTACCACACTAAATTTAGTTAGAATCCATCACTTCACATAGTTATAACATTTTTGCTTCTGGTGAGAATTTTTTAAAAATCTGTTTTAGCAACTTTCAAGTATACAACACAATATCATTAACTATAGTTGCCATTCTATACATTCCATCCCCCAAACTTATCTTAACTGAAAGTTTGTACCTTTTTACCACCTTCACCCATTTTCCAAACCACCTACCCCCTGCCTAAGTAGGCTGAGTCAGAGATTTACCAGGAAGTCAAGTTTAGCATTTTAACTCTTATGTGAGAATGGGTATTCATTTTATCGAATTTCTGAATCGTGAATTTTTATGACAAAAATGACTACTTTGCTTGTTTGCTTTCAGTCTGAATGGGAACAGAAAAGTAACGAGCCTGCCCAAGTTTTCAGTGAGGGGCAGGGGAGGAATATAACCCTTTAAATAAAATTGTAAAGGGAGAATGGGAAATAAAAATAAAAATGCACTATAGTTGCCATCTACATTCCATGCTTTTTCATTAATGGTAGAAACTGCTTCTTTTATATGAGGAAGCCAGCCAATGGGACTTAGACACATTTCAGGGACCACATCTACTCAGCTCACCAAGATCCCACATGACCATTTGGGGGTTTAGGAACTGAACATAAAACTTCGCCACCAAGATAATAGAGAAGAATCACAACTAAAGAAATAAAAACTATAGTAAATTATACTTCATTCCCAACTTCCACTTTTAGATGTCTGTGCTAAACTTTTTAGGTGTATGATGTATAGAGTAATGTATGCTGTTCCAATGGGGGAAACATTTTTTCCTTTCCCATATGACATAAACTTGACAGCCAGGAAAATATGTGATATTCCTCATAAGTAAAAATATTACCTTTCAAGTAAGTAAGTCATTTGAACAAAAATTTTTTTTTTCATTTTTAGCTTATTTTGGCTAAAGATGCTGCATGCTACTGTAGTAACTGTAAGGCTTTTGAAATTAAATAATCCTGGAGTTGGATCCCACCTCTACCACATTTTAACATTCTGACTTTGAGCAAGGTATTTAACCCTTTAGAGCCTCAATTCTTCATCAATAAAATTGGGATGATATCTACTTCATTACATTTTAAATGAAATTCTCCACCCTTCTATATTTCAAATAGGGATTAGACAGTACACTAGTCATTTCATGCCTGACAGATAAAAAGTATTCAACTTCTTGAAAAAAAAAATGACTTGTAATCTTCAAGGCTTATTATAATGTAACTGACCTGGTGAATAGTTTTTCCTTCTAAGCTTGACATGGAGGCTTTGGATTTGAACTTCAAATTCAAATGGCTTGCCATTAGGTCTCCTGAGCTGAACTCTGCTCTTGGGACTACCAGAGTGACATTTGTTTTTCTTAGAACTCTGAGCTGCCTGTCTGCAGCAAGTGACCCTTAGGTTCTGAAGCCAGGCACATTGATTCCTCCTCTGCTTCCATAATTCGAAGGGTGGGATCAGTTTTGAAAATCTCTAAACAATTTCAATCCTGGAATAGAAATATTAATATCCAGTCAGCTGGTTTGAATTCCCTGTTGTCTAAAGACAACTTATTAGGGAGGTCTGTGTAACCCTTGAAGCTAGCTTGCTATGAATTTTGAGAAAAAAGTAAAGATTCTTCAAAAGATGATTGTGAAACAGAGGAGTGTGGAAGACGGATGTTTTTGTCAGAACCCAATGGGAAGAGGTGGTGGATAAACCAAGGTCCAGAACAAGGGGGATATTCCTGGGTGTCCATGACTCCACTTGGGAATGAGGAGCAAGAACTAGCTCAGATACTGTCAGAAAAGTAGAATTCTGAGCATGAATTTAGAAACAGACCCACTAAAAGGCAATAATGAGGGTGAGATCAGCTGATCAGTTGAGAAAAGACCAAATAACCCAAGGTGCAGTGCAAGGAAAATCATTGACGCACTCTGAGGGCTCAAAATTCAGCAGTATTTCTACAAAAACAGACTTATATTAATTACATTTAAGAAGAAAAATCAGACCTTTTCAGTGTGCATATGAATACTTCTGTCAAGCAGCTGGGAAAATGGACTGTCCTGTGCCTGGTCACTCAGTCGTGTCTGATTTCTTTGTGATCCCATAGACTGTTACCTATCAGGCTCCATTGTCCATGGGGATTCTCCAGGCAAGAATTACTGGAGTAGGTTTCCATGCCCTCCCCCAGGGGATCTTTCCAACCCAGAGATCAAACCCAGGTTCCCTGCATTGCAGGTGGATTCTTTACTGTCTGAGCCACCAGAAAAGCCCAGGAAAATGGATTGCATTCACAACTATATAATATTTGGTAGAGCTTGTTGCAAGTTTGGCACTCTACACATGAGCAAGTCCAATAGTTCCACATAGCCAGCCTGAGAATAGACCAAAGCATTTCTCCATCAGCTCTGGACCCTGTTGGATGAAAGTCCATGAGGATATTAGCTTCCTGTATTCCAGATTGCACACACTTATTTGATGAGTGGGTCCCATAAAGATTGCAGTCAAGGAGAAACTCAAGGAGTAAAATAAAAGACCTCTGGAGTCAATCATCATGAGATGAGTGGCTGAAATCAGAGGTGAGGCTGTGAGGATATTAGTCTAGTCACAGGAGGTATACAATATTCTCACACCTAAGAGTTTAACATGACGGTAGACATCAGACAGGTATAAATAAATGTTAAATTACCGATTGTAATAAAGATAAGAAATGAAAATAAACAGGTTCTATGAGAAAGCAACTAGCGGAGACAGAGACATAATTTTAATGAAGAGAGTAAGAAAAAGACCTATTTGAGAAACTGACCTGTACTCTGAGGTCAAATTATAATCACAATAGAGGACATCAGGGCTCTTCCAGTTTATGGTCTAAAAGCTATGCGAGGGCAAGGGTAAATACCCATTGCTAGCTACATGGATGAATATAGAATGCATTAAATAGTGTCTGGGAGTACTAAATGAGGCCCTGACACAAATTAGCCCCTTTCAGTGCCTGTCATACCATCTAGAGTGCTAATATTATTCCATTCCCTACAGTCTTGCATTATACTATAGGAAACTTATTTTTAAAAATTTACTTCAAACTAATTAGAGTTATTCTGTATGTAAAGAGGTGAGTTTCCATAACCTTCTCTGTCACTAGTCCCAGAGATAAGAGTTATTAATAGTTATTCTATGTCATTATGAGAGTCTTCTTCCCCCAAAACTAGATTCCTCCCACTTCTTTCCCTAAATCTCATACATGTCCTTAATTTTGCCAAACAACACAACACATTTTCAATTATTTTGCTTTTGGAAAGACCCAATATATGATTTCCCAAAGGCATTTTTTCCTATTATTTAAAATATGTTTTCAATTCATTTGTACCCAACTCAAACTGTTGCTTAATAAAAGCCATTTGATTTGACATACAAGCCAAATTTTGAAGATTATCACATCTTCCCCTAAAGCTTTTAAGAGGTAATTGTGTTCTGCCAGACCACAGTAGAACTGGACTTATGAATAATGGTAAAGTTTGTTCCGTAATCAATCAGCTCTGGAATTGGAGGGGTTAAAAATAAAGCAAAACAGAAACTCCCCAAAGCTAACTGCCCTCGATTACTGGCTAGAGGAAACTGACAAATTTTAAACTCAAAAACAAATGGAAAATATGTTTAATCAGTGAAAGAAGACATGTTTCCAGAAAAGTCAAAAGCTTGGTTTTAGATAAACCTATTAGAGGCTGAGTTCAATTTACAAATATATTAAAAGAAGAAGAAGCAGGTGAAAGACTTTAGTTCCAGCCAACTGGCTGGCTTCTTGTGCCCTAAGGAAGAACAGATGGATGGAAGAGCCTGAAGGTACTCTACTAGCTAAGGAGAAAATAGACCTTGAAATAGATTACTTAGTCAGTTAACTTAGTTAAAATAAAGTTTTAACTACTACTCAGCATAGAATGGGTTGCACAGAGTCGGACATGACTGAAGCGACTTAGCAGCAGCAGCATAGAATGGCACAACACGGATAATAAAATATTATGTTCCCAAAGGCAGCTCTTGAAAGGCTAGATTGGCAGCTGTTCATTTCACCTGGAAACTTCAATTCAACATTACAACAAATGAAGTCTGGCATGGAACTGTGAGAAGTCTCTAATTTGTTAACATCAAGAGGCAAGTTTTAAAGGGACAGTTTTCCTTTCTGCTCATTATACTTTATCAAAGGTCAGAATCATTTACAGTTTCAAAAATATGCAAACAATTTTGACTGTGTAGTCGTCCAAGCTAGGGTCATTCTTCCTCACATTGATTTGGTGAGTCTAAGAAAACTCAAAGAATGACAATCACAAAATTGTGAGACATATTTATTTTCAGTGTCATTCTGCTTGAGGGTTCCAGTTTATCTCTTTCCCCACCTAAATCCAAACATTTTTATAGATATCTCACTGCTGCTCCTGCTGCTGCTAAGTCACTTCAGTCGTGTCCGACTCTGTGTGACCCCATAGACGGCAGCCCACCAGGCTCCCCCATCCCTGGGATTCTCCAGGCAAGAATACTGGAGTGGGTTGNGTGTCATTCTGCTTGAGGGTTCCAGTTTATCTCTTTCCCCACCTAAATCCAAACATTTTTATAGATATCTCACTGCTGCTCCTGCTGCTGCTAAGTCACTTCAGTCGTGTCCGACTCTGTGTGACCCCATAGACGGCAGCCCACCAGGCTCCCCCATCCCTGGGATTCTCCAGGCAAGAATACTGGAGTGGGTTGTCATTTCCTTCTCCAATGCATGAAAGAGAAAAGTGAAAATGAAGTCGCTCAGTCTGTCCGACTGTTAGCGACCCCATGGACTGCAGCCCACCAGGCTACTCCGTCCATTAGATTTTCCAGGCAAGAGTACTGGGGTGGGGTGCCATTGCCTTCCCCGGATATCTCACTAGTGATGGGCCATTGATGCTGAACACATCGGTGTTCTCTGAGATTGTGCTGCCCAGAGCTATTTGTTAATGGTAATCATTAATTATTTAAGCTACCTCAGCAATAATTTTGCCAACATATGAGCCTAGAGAAAAGGTTTGTTATTTAAGGGTTAGATTTATAGTTTTGACTTCCACTTTTCTAAAAACACACAGAGAGAAACAAACCTTTAATTAAAGTGAAAGGCTAATAAATATGAGAACATAACCTAATTGTGAATAGATTTATTGGGTTTAGATTTATTGGGCTAACAAAGCACAAATCTCTGGGGATTAGACATTGAGATCCTTGGCATCTAAAGAGAAACTAGGTTAGGGTTACTGATTGGAGTTCAAGCACATGGACAGTATTTCTATGGGATTAAACTAAGGCAGATCATAAGCTAACACCACATAAAGAGATACTATTTCTAGATCTTTAAGAATCTTTTGCAGGCTCCACTGACTTTAACTTCTGCCCATCATCAGCTCCATCTTTTTTTTTTTTTCCATTTTCTTATCATACTATATTTTGATAATCTTAAACTCCTATACTATACTTCTCTTTTCATCGCATCTCATGAGCAAAACCCCATGCCTTATGCTGCCTACTCTCTGCTTTTTCTCTGTTTTCACTCAAGTGGCCAAGTGACATTATTGTTATTATTATAAAAGACCTATTGTTATTAATATAAATTTGAGTTCAGTAGCCTCAAAGGAACCATCAAAGCTGTTTAGCAATCTTACTCAGTTCTCTGATCCTCTGCTCTCTCAATTCCCTGCAGTCTTGCCACTTAATGCCATATAAATATATAAACACATATACACTTTTATTGTGCCTCATCTGTAAAAAGAAACCAATAATAAACAAATCTCTTAGATTTGTTGGAAGAATTAAATGAATGTGTAGCTCCTAGAATAATGACCAGCAAAAATAAGAGCTACATAAGTGTTACTTACTGTCATTGCTGCTATTATTACTATTGTTTATATATAGTTGCTTACTTACTTTCTATTTGCAGATAAGGTAAACTCAATATATCAGGACTGAATGTATAACATTCTTGAACAAACATTTCAGGGGCACCTAGTTCAGCCCCAGTCATCCAATTTTCCAAGGCAAAGCTAAAGAAACACACTTGACCCTTTCTTCTCTCACACCAATCCATTCCCTGCCATCCGATCCATTTAGCGATCAACAGAATGGTAGACACAGTGTGATGTGGTATGCACTAGACTGTATCTCCCCTTTTTTTCCTCATGTTCTTGAAACTTTTTTCCTCCATCTAGTTCCTCATACAACAAAAATTTTGCAAGCACTGCATCTTGTATCATGCTTTTGCTCCACATGCTCATATCTCATGATAGAGGGGACATTACTGCCAATTGTGCAAAAATAAATGTTTCTGCTTTCTGTTTCTTAATTCAGAAATTTTTTTGCCATCTATAGGAAAATGGTTTGGAGTTTAGCTTCATCAGTTTGAAAGGCTAGAAAGTTGTTTCTGGTTTTCCAAGTTGTTCCTTTTGATTTTGTTCTTATTGAAATATAATACTGTGTTTATTGCAAGAAAGAAGATACATAAAAAAAGAAGAAAACAAAATTCACCAATAATTCTTCTCTATTATAACTCTTAATACTTCAGCATATTTTCTTTTTTTCACATTACTGAAATGCAAGTTTCTTACAATCAATGATAGTATCTTATTCTAGTTAAAATAAATTATATCTTATCAAGATCTATCTATATTGTATCAGATACAGTGATACACATGAAGGCTACAAAAGTTAGTAAAATGCCACAGTTGCCCTCAAAATAACAGCCAACTGGAAGGCATGAAGACGCATACACTTTTAGAAGTTGCTCTACTGGCATACCCATTAGGTTCTGAAAAACTCTCCTCAAAATCAATTTTTGTATTAGAACAAAGTGCTATAGAAGTAAACACAACATGATTGTTGGTGGTAGTCATTCTTGACTGGCTTTTAACTTGAATGTATTTTCCTTTTTTAAAATAAAAGTTCACAAGTAATAAGCAATACTATGTATATAACAGTGGTGTTTCTCCAACCTGTAATATGGTGGAGAGAAGTGTGTTAAATGTGGGGGGAAAAAAAGACACAGGAGAGAGACAGATGAGGCATATGCAGAATATCAAATCTCTCTTTTGTGGGAATATCAAGGCTAGAATACAATATTATTGAATGGACAAAGAAATCCTATGGAAGGACTGCAACTTCATCTTGTAAAGAACTGAAGTTCTCAGAGTCATGCTTCTGAAGAACAGTGTCTTTACTCAGCAATGGTGAGTGTCTGAAAGTCACTCAGTTTTGTTTGACTCTTTGTGAACCTATGGACTGTAGCCAGCCAGGCTCCTCTGTCCACAGGATTCTCCAGGCAAGAATTCTGGGGTGGGTAGCTATTCCTTTCTCCAGAAGATCTTCCCAACCTCATTGAAGGTTAATAACTTCTTACCTTAGGACTGCCTGGGAAATTACTAATATTGCCAATTTAAGCTTTTAATTTGTAGATTGTCAAAGTGTTTTTGCAGATTCCTCCTGTGAAATTAACTTAGATGAGACAAGCATATGTATACATACAAATAACAAGTATCAGTTCAGTTCAGTTCAGTTCAGTTCATTTGCTCAGTCATGTCCAACTCTCTGTGACCCCATGAATTGCAGCACTCCAGGCCTCCCTGTTCATCACCAACTCCCAGAGTTCACTCAAACTCATGTCCATTGAGTCAGTGATGCCATCAAGCCATCTCATCCTCTGTCATCCCCTTTTCCTCTTGCCCCCGATCACTCCCAGCATCAGAGTCTTTACACATATACAAATGATTCTCATGTTTCTGGATTCTATATTATAAATTTACCTATGCTAAAATTTATTTGTAATCATAAAGTCAATATTCAAGGAGTTTTGTGGCTATTTTCAGACATGTGCAGAATGAAGAAACATTTGAGTCACCCCACACACATTCCCAGTTGAAGTCAAAGAATAGGATACTCTTCCTTCTTTTTTAAGCACTCACACTATAAACTAGTGTCTTTTTCATGGTCCCTTAAAAAAGAAAGTGAAAGTCACTCAGTCATGTCCGAGTCTTTGCAACCCCATGGACTATACAGTCCATGGAATTCTCTAGGCTAGGATATTGGAGTCAGTAGCCTATCCCTTCTCCAGCAGATTTTCCCAACCCGGAATCGAAGCAGAGTCTCTTGCATTACAGGTGGATTCTTTACCAACTGCGCTATCAGGAAAATCCTAAGTCTGTTAAGTGCTGCCTTTAAAAAAAATTTTTTGTGCTTTTTGTTGATTTCACTGTTTAAAATAACCTCCAAATCTAGTGCCCAAGAGACGTCTAGTTCTAAGTGCAAGAAGGCTGTGATGAGAACATTCAAGCATGAGTTATAGTGCTGTGGATCTTGAGTTCAGTGTTAATAGTAATATATATTAAATAAGGTATCTTTAAAGAGAAATGTACATAAAACAAGACTATATATTCATCAGTTGACAAGAATATTGTGATTGGAGGCTTGTAGGAGCCTAAATGTGTTTTTTAAAATACCAGCATATACATTTGTATTCAGTTCAGTTCACTCGCTCAGTCGTGTCTGACTCTGCGACCCCATGGACCACAGCATGCCAGGGTTCCCTGTCCATCATCAATTCCTGGAGTTCACCCAAACTCATGTCCATTGAGTCGGTGATGTCATCCAACCACCTCTTCCTCTGTTGTCCCCTTCTCCTCCCGCCTTCAATCTTTCCCAGCATCAGGGTCTTTTCAAATGAGTCCATTCTTCACATCAGGTAGCCAAAGTATTGGAGTTTCAGCTTCAACATCAGTCCTTCCAGTGAACACTCAGGACTGATCTCCTTTAGGGTGGACTGGTTGGATCTCCTTGCAGTCCAAGAGTCTTCTCCAACACCACAGTTCTTTATAGTCCAACTCTCACATCCATACATGACTACTGGAAAAACCATAGCCTTGACTAGACGGACATTTTTTGGCAAAGTAATGTCTCTGCTTTTTTAATATGCTTTCTAGGTTGATCATAATTTTCCACCCAAGGAGTAAGTGCCTTTTAATTTCATGGCTGCAATCACCATCTCCAGTGATTTTGGAGCTCTCAAAAAATAAAGTCTGACACTGTTTCCACTGTTTCCCCATCTATTTCCCATGGAGTGATGGGACCAGATGCCATGATCTTTGTTTTCTGAATGTTGAGTTTTAAGCCAACTTTTTCACTCTCCTCTTTCACTTTCATCAAGAGACTCTTTAGTTCTTCACTTTCTGCCATAAGGATGGTATCATCTGCATATCTGAGGTTATTGATATATCTCCCGGCAATCTTGATTCCAGCTTAAATAAGTTAAATAAGCAGGATGACATATACAGCCTTGACGTACTCCTTTTCCTATTTGGAACCAGTCTGTTGTTCCATGTGCAGTTCTAACTGTTGCTTCCTGACCTGCATACAGATTTCTCAAGAGGCAAGTCAGGTGGTCTGGTATTCCCATCTCTTTCAGAATTTTCCACAGTTTATTGTGATCCACACAGTCAAAGGCTTTGGCATAGTCAATAAAGCAGATGTTTTTCTGGAATTCTCTTGCTTTTTCGATGATCCAGCAGATGTTGGCAATTTGATCTCTGGTTCCTCTGCCTTTTCTAAAACCAGCTTGAACATTTGGAAGTTCATATATATATATGTATACATACATATGTGCGTGCATGCATGTGTGTTGAGTCACTTCAGTCATGTCCGACTCTTAGTGACACTAGAGACTGTAGCCGACCGGGCTCCTCTGACCATGGGATTCTCCAGGCAAGAGTACTAGAGTGGGTTGCCATGCCCTCCTCCAGGGGATCTTCCTGATCCAGAGATTGAACCCCCATCTCTTATGTCTCCTGCATTGGCAGGTGGGTTCTTTATCACTAGGCTACCTGGGAAGCCATACATAAATACATATTAATACAAATATACATATTGATTAATCAGTTGACTAATACTCAATATGAAGAGTGACTTTATTTTTCCAATCCCTGAATCAGATTACATGTTGTAAATTGCATTTATTTGTTTATAAAAGACAATAGAGGACTTCACTGGTACCACAGTGGATGGGAGTCTGCCTGCCAATGCAGGGAGCACAGGTTCCATCACTGATCTGGGAAGATTTTACGTGCCTCAGAGCAACTAAGCCCATGTTCCACAACTACTGAGCCAGCACTCTAAAGCCTAGGAGCTTCAACTACTGAGCCCATATGCTACAGCTACTGAAGCCTGCATGCCCTAGAGCCCCCATCCCACAAGAGAAACCACCAAAACAAGAAGCCTGTGTAACGCAAGTACGAGTAGGCCACACTCACCGCAACCGGGGAAAGCCTTGTATGGCAACAAAGACCCAGCACAACAGCAATAAAATATATAAATACAATTAAATTTAAAAAAAGACAATAGAAACTCTTTAAAACTGGACTTGTCCCAGGAAATTTGTTGCTCATGAACATTGCCTACTGCTGTTGTTCAAGTCACCGAGTCATGTCTAATTCTTCACGACCCCATGGACTGCAGCACACCAGGATTCCCTGTCCCTCACCGTCTCTCAGAGTTTGCCCAAGTTCGTGTCTATTAAATCAGTGATGTCATTGTCTACTGACACCAATTCTAACTGAAAGAGCAATGACTAACCAAAGCAGAGGAGGTGGAGAAATCTGTCTGTCTGCTTCAGCTTCAGTGTTCTGGCCAAAAAATGTTTTCTCAGCAGCTGAGCAAAGAGAGTTAGGAAAAGAGGAGGAATGACTACCAAGAAAGAATTAACTAAATAAGACCTCCAAGTAGAACTAAATCCCTCTGCCGCCAAATCAGAATATTCTACATTCTTCTTCTTATTTTTAGTATTTATTACTGCTTTTATGGGCTGCAGTGTTCCATCCTCCAGGTGAATTTAATTGAATTTCCTGGGCTAAAAAGCAGAAACAAGGAAGACTTCATAGATAGAGATATATGCTCCTGAATCAAATGAAAATGAGACAAGGAAAGAACTAAACATGAAATATAGCTAAGAAATATGTAGTTCAGACTTTGGCCAAAGAAGCTAGACAAAAGATGCAATTTTCAAAGCTGAAGTTATGTGGTTTCCCGTTTATTTAGAGAAGAATGGCAACCAACTATGGATTTTTATTCAAGCTGGCCTTTACTTTTTGATGTTGTCTTCCAGAAACAACTATTGCTTATGAATAGCTATGTGACACAGAATGATTACGCCTAGAAGTATACAGCTCATTGTGGAAATCACATGCCTAGTTTTCAAAGTAGTCTCTAATCCTATATCTAATTTTGTGAAAACTTGGTCCTGTGCCAAGGTTATACCATCAGTTTTAGGCATTTTTAAATGTAAACAGTGGCTGCCAAATAGTGCTCTAAATCTATCCTCTACCTTTTTTGGAAAATGAGGAAAATCATCCATTTTCTTTAAATATATATCTAAGAATTTGGTTATAATTTCAACTGCAAAAAACACTGGCAAAATTGCAGTCCTAGAGTACAGCCATTTTCAACCACATTAACTGACAGGACCAAAACACACCCAGTGTGCTGAGACACTACTGTTCCAATGACAAGCTTTGCATACAAACAGGGTGCCCCTGCCTGTGCAGACAGGAAAGGACCCATGACAAAAGATGTGCACCAAAAGACTGGCAGCTCATCTTCTCCTGCACTTGCTTGCTGCATTGCACTTGGTAGAGAGATGTGTAGCAAATTGGTGACACACAATCCCTCCTCTCCCTGTAACACGTGTCAGTCATTCTTCTCATTCCATCTTTTGCATCAGTTGACCTTGTCCAACATTCATGCATTTGCACCTACATGCTAAGTCCTGTCTGACTCTTTGTGACTTCATGGACTGTAGTCCACCAGGCTCATCTGTCCATGGAATTTTTCAGGCAAGAACACTGGAGCAGGTTATCATTTCCTACTCCAGGGGATCTTCCTGACCCAGGGATCAAATCCACATCTCCTGCATTAGCAGGCAAATTCTTTACCACTGTGTCACCTGGGAAGACCTGTCCAATGTTCAAGGTTCTCCTAAAGTTAATGATCTTAGACTCTGGAAATGGTCCTTAAACATATAAAAGGTTATTATATACAGACTAATAGCCAGCTCTTTTCCATCTGACTTAAAGATAGAACATGGGCTGCTGCCACTCATTCCAGAAGGACCAAATACATGCTCTTAATTATGAAGATAATGATGACTGTGATGTTGATGATGATCAAACCACAGCAGGTATAGAGAAGACTCAGACTGCAATCTAAGGAACCTCATTTTGATAAAAGAAACGCTCTGACATAAGAAATTCTGATCTACTTGCAGATTCAAATTTACTCTATATTCAGTAAGAATTTGCTAAGCATCAACTGTGAGACCAATGCTGTGACAGAACCCAGTTCAGTTCAGTTCAGTCACTCAGTCGTGTCCGACTCTTGGCAACCCCATGGACTGCAGCACTCCAGGCCTCCTTGGCTATCACCAACTCCTGGAGCTTACTCAAACTATCGAGTAGGTGATGCCATCCAACCATCTCATCCTCTGTCGTCCCCTCCTCCCACCTTCAATCTTTCCCAGCATCAAGGTCTTTTCAAATGAGTCAGTTCTTTGCATCAGGTGGCCAAAGTATTGGAATTTCAGCTTCAGCGTCAGTCCTTCCAATGACAGATTTCTTTTAGGATAGACTGGTTGGATCTTCTTGCAGTCCAAGGGACTCTCAAGAATCTTCTCCAACACCACAGTTCAAAAGCATAAATTCTTCGGCACTCAGTTTTTGTTCTGGCCCAACTCTCACATCCATAGACAGAACCCAAGGAATAGATACAGTTACAGACTGAAGACCTATTTCTGTCAAATTGATTTACAACTTATTTTAAAATGACTTTTGTGAGTGATATTATTAAGAAATGTTTAAAGATAACATGTAATTACTGTACTATTTTTGAGTTCAGAGTTTGAGTAATCAAAGGAGACTTCCTGGAGGTAAGGCTTCAGGTCAGCCTTTAAGAACACATAGGATTAGGAAATAAGGACATATATTCACTTTGTAACTATTTATGGTATAGCTACCATGTTCGAGGACTACTAGAATCATAGACTGATACAATTAAAAGGCCCATGTGAGATTATAAAATACCCTCTCAGTATACAAACGAGGAAATAGTATCTAACTTTTACTCCCTCTGGATAGCCAATTGTAGCAAATTATAACCATAATGACAAAAATAAAAATAAAAAAAGAACAAAACAAGAAACATTTCCATTGTTAAGAAATGAATCCTCATATGAAGAGAGGATTTTTTTTAACTTTTCTTTCTTATAAAAACAAATACTAAGGTTTGCCATGCATTTCAGGGAAGGCAATGGCACCCCACCCCAGTACTCTTGCCTGGAAAATCCAATGGATGGAGAAGCCTGGTGNAACACTCCTCTTTCTTCACAGTAACCTGATTTTTCATTAAAATCAAAGAAAGATGGTTAGGCTATGGATATTGCTTCTTCTGCTTTGCAAGTGGTAAAAATAAAGCACAGAGAGGTTAAGTGACAGACATGTGAACTCATATCAGTGGCTGAGCCAGATGAGAAGTCAGTTATTATACTTTGACTTTTAGCTTAGAGTAACACACAATAGGGACAGACTGAGCGACTTCACTTTCACTTTTCACTTTCATGCATTGGAGAAGGAAATGGCAACCCACTCCAGTATTCTTGCCTGGAGAATCCCAGGGATCGGGGAGCCTGGTGGGCTGCCGTCTATGGGGTCACACAGAGTCGGACACGACTGAAGTGACTTAGCAGCGGCAGCAGCAACACACAATAGATAAATACTGTCAGCTTCAGGACAGTTTTAAAATATAAACCCAAGTTTACATGCTTGTTGGCGAAGGAAATGGCAATCCATTCCCCTATTCTTGCCTGGAGAATCCCTTGGACAGATGAGCCTGGTGGGCTACAGTCCATGGGGTCGCAAGGAGTTGGACATGACTGAGCGACTAACACTTTACATGGTAATGTGTATTATGCAATACTGTATGTTGTAGGTACAAATCAAATGCCTAGAAGACTAGGTAGGTAATATTATAAGAAGTGGTGAGAACTTGGCTAACTAGAGAGGACTTGCCTTGTCTAAATACATTCAAATCATCTTAAAACATGACATGGACCGCCAAGATACATATATTGGCTAGATTTGGGCCCTGGGCTACCAGTTTATTACCCCAGCTTTATAATGATTAAAATATTGGCAATTAGTTTCTTTTGTTCCTTTACACATAACTCGGGAACTTAGAAGAGATCCCAATATTGGAGGGCTAGCATAATATTGTACATTATAGTCAAGTATTGATTAGTATAGTATACTAATAGTATTAATACAAACACTAGCATTATACAGTACAGTATTGTATAGGTAAGTCAGACTGCCTGAGTTTGAATCCTGGTTCCAACGTACTAGTCACATGTCCTTGAGGGAAGTTCGCTAACTTCTCTGTGTCTCAGTCACACTCAGCACAGCAACTGGCACAGAATGAGAGCTCTATAAGGGACTTCTCTCACTATCATTATGTAGACAACTTCCAGTCGCATAGAGTGAGCTCATCTCTAAGTTTCATCAAGTGGAAATTTTGAAAGTGTTTAGGCTTTGGATAAATTATGCTACATTTTCCTTCTCTCCCTTGAAGCCTTAATTGGTGTAATAAGTTAAAAGTAACAACTCAGCATGCTCTGTCTCCCTTATCAAAGTCCAGGTAGGTCATTTCCTTTTGGGAAATACCATGAGAACAGCCCATTAATTATAGTATTTTTATCCTTTGATTCCAGCACATCTTATTTCTTTGTTATTTAGAAATGGCTGGTGGAAAATTCCACCTTGGATGTGTGTGACTCCTGGCTGTCGCTTATGGATGGTCAATGGGCGGAGAGGACTATGGTCATGAGATTCAGGGGTGGAAATGCTGTCCTGAGACCTGACTCCCTTTCTACCGGAGGTGCTCCTTAGTTATGGGTAGGTCATAAATGAGAACTTAAAACTTCCCAGGTGCTGAGATGAGATCGTTTCTGGTGAAAGGAGGGAAAGACCTACCACCGTTTAGAGGCTGGTGTGAGTGACAGTCAGTCCCTTGGCAAAGTCAGATGGGGGTGGAGAAGACGTGAGGGTGGAATTCTTCACGACCTGCACTTCCAAGAAGGCTTTAATTTGAAATTGTGACTCCAGAGTGTGAGCTCAGCTGCGTGTGACTCTTTGCGATCCCATGGACTGTAGCCTGGCAGGCTCCCCTGTCTATGGAATTTTCCAGGCAAGAATACTGGAGGGGGTTGGCACGCCCTTCTCCAGGGAATCTTCCCAACCCAGAGATTGAACCTATGTCTCTCGCATCCCCTGCACTGGCAGGCAGGTTCTTTACCACTAGTGCCAAAATGAAAAGGCTTGCCAGAGAGTCTAGATCTCAAGGTATAATATTGAAACTAACCCTGGATATCCTAAATCTGTGAAGATAAGAGGGAGAAAGACAGAGAAGGCGTTTTGATGATGAAAAAGGAATCAAATGACTCATGTAATCAAATGATATACCTTCAGTGCAGAGAATTCTGAGGCAGAGAGGAACAAAGAGAAAAAGAATTTGTAGCGAAAGAGCCTTGATAGACTGACAACCCAGCTGGGAAGTAAAAGCAGGGTCATCAGCCTGGACAGATATAGGAGCTGTTAGATGCGAGCTGAGTAACAAGTGAGCACCTCCGCTCCAGAGTAAGTAGCCTATGGCTGGGAAGCCTGCATCTGGCCAGTGCGTCCCACAGTGCATTCCATGGGGATTAAATCCTGCCGGCTTGACACTAACTTCCAGATCAAAGGCCATTTCTAAAAATATCCTTCCTTTCAAGCTGATGCTTGATGAATAAACAGAGCAGGCAAGGGGTCCACGGGCCTGCTGGACAGCACATTGTCCCCGGACGGTAGCCCATTTCCTCCTGAGGCTGTCAAGGCCAAGGAGCACAGACTGTCCCCAGCGAAGACAGAGAACGGAGCCTGTGCTGGCGCGGCTCACGGCCGCGATAAGATCAGACAGTGCGCACAGAGTCTGGCCCTATTCCTGCGGCCTCACAGCTGTGTCGCTCCAGCTGCCGCAGAGGAAAGAGGAAGGCCGTGGTCCTGGCTGGGAACAATGCTCTCGACAGGCAGCCAAGAGGAAGGGACAGACCCCAGTCGTCGGCTCAGACCACAACCATCTCTCTTATCTCAGGGCCCCGCAGCCTCAACATACTCTCTTCTGAGATGTGGAAGACAAGGACCATGACTTTTCAGTCAGCTGGTCCAGAAAGAATTTGCTGTCTATTTCTGGAATGGTCCCAAGGACAGGGAATTTAAAAGAGGAGATTAACACTTTTAATGAATGCATTTTTCATGCCAGGTCTTGAGCTCAGCACTTTGCAGTCATAATCTTACTGAATCCTCACCACAATCTTGGGAGGCAGTTCATAGTAGACCCCCTTGATCAATGAGGACCGGAACAGTCTGAGGTCAGGGGGTTGCTACCTCTGACTGTCTGCTGAGTCTGCAGGGCTCCAAATGCCAGGGCTTTTCCGTGTCTTAAAATCACGCTGCATCAGAGGGCAAAAGCACACTCCAGCTGACTAACGGGGTTGGAGGAGAAGGCAAACTGATTCCTGAGCCTTCTTGGGGCTGGTGGGCTGTCCACATGGGCTCACAGAGTCTCTGGAAGCCTGACCCAGGAAAGTGCCCGTGCTACCAACCTGTGCCGCCAGCCCAGGTGTTACCACCCACATGTGGCATGTTGTCTGGGTCCTCCTTCCCGTGTTTGGGGGAACTCACGTCTTCACCACTCTCTCTTTCGATTGTTATCTAAAAATGAAGAAATAAGATATTATCACTCTCTGTGACCAAGGTCAGGACCTGCAGGACAGAAAGAAAGGACTGTTTATCCCTAAGTCCTTAAGGTAGCTCATAACCTGATAGATGCTGTTGATAGATGCTCATGATAGATGCTGTTCGTGTCTGGCAAAATTTCACCAGATTTTACATCCACTGAGTTGGGAAGGAAACAAATTTAATTATAAAAAATATTCTTTACAAGAAAAAAAAAACAAAAGGAGTTAGACTGGATCAAGGGGCTTCCCAGGTGGCGCTAGTGGTAAAGAACCCACCAGTCAATGCAAGAGATGCAAGAGACAAAGGTTCAGTTGCTGAGTTGGGATGATCTCCTGGAGAAGGGAATGGCAATTCACTCCAATATTCTTGTCTGGAGAATTCCATGGACAGAGGAGCCTGGTGGACTATAGTCCACCTGGTCCAGCTGAGTCATGGCAGATAAACATTCATCTATTTAATTTTCAAAGAAATCCCATTCTTCAGAAAAAGCCTATTTTATATGAAAAAAACGGGGAAGGCAATGGCACCCCACCCCAGTATTCTTGCCTGGAAAATCCAATGGACGGAGTAGCCTGGTGGGCTGCAGTCCATGGAGTCGCTAACAGTCGGACAGACTGAGCGACTTCACTTTCACTTTTCTCTTTCATGCATTGGAGAAGGAAATGGCAACCCGCTCCAGTGTTCTTGCCTGGAGAATCCCAGGGATGGGGGAGCCTGGTGGGCTGCCGCCTATGGTGTGACACAGAGTCGGACACGATTGAAGTGACGCAGCAGCATGTGAAAAAAGAAACCCAGAAAACATACCTTTGTGTGCTTTACTGATATATGTTATGTGGACAGAGACTAAAAACTGGTTATTTTCTGGGCCCACTCTCATTATGGTATTTATAGCTCTCCTAATTCATCTGTATTTTGAAACTGGACTTACTGTTCCTGCAGCTCACACAGAACAAGCGGCACTTTAGCCTTTCTCTTTGAGAGCCTATGGCTCATTCATTGGTCCCTAATTTAATTCAGCACAGATTCACCAAAAGTACTGGTAACCACACAGGAGTTCCATCCTAGCAGTCAACTCAGTAGATATTACTCCACAATAAAAAGCATTTGACGCAGTCACATTCATGCACCCGATGAGCCTGCTCCCAAACACAATGATTTTCAGGGCAGGCCAGATCAACTGTTTGTTTGTTCAAACAAGCCTTAATGGGAAATGCATTGGCAAGGTGTCATCTGAAGTACCGTGAGGCCTACAAAAGCCAAGGAGGATTGGTCACTGCCCTCGAATTGCTCACAGGGGAGCAGGGGAGCTTGGAAATGGGCCTGGAGCACAACGCCAGGTCAGTCTTGAGAGCTGACCCGTGCCTTCTTAGTGAGTGGACTTTTCATTCTGGATGTTAGGATAAACAAAGGTAGGTAGGCAATTTAAGGCCTCTGCAAATATAATGGCTATCAAGAATGAATTCAACATAATTTCCATTGTGTTATATCCAGACTAGTTCATTTCAAATGTTATGACACTGTAACAAGACTTCAATTAACCGGACCTTTCTGCCCTTACCAGGGAAGCCCTGGTGGTTCAAGTGGTAAAGAATCTGCCTGCAACGCAGGAGATGTGGGTTCGACCCCTGGGTTGGGAAGATCCCCTGGAGGAGGGCACGGCAACCCACTCCAGGACTCTTGCCTGGAGAATCCCGCGGACAGAGGAGCCTGGCGGGCTACAGTCCAGAGAGTTGTGAAAGAGAGGGACACGAGTGAGTGACTAACACACTTCTGCCTTTAGCTTTGGCAGTATTGACGGAGCTTTTGCCATAACTTCAGCATATTTTAAAATTTAGCAGCCAGGACGTGACAGTTAACATGAATTCCACGCATACAATCATGCTCCCCAAAAATGGGTGAAAATACATTCTTCTTTTAAAAAATTAAACTATGCAGAATAGCTAGCAACATTTAGAGAACAAATAAACATTTAAAGTACTTTCCCCAAAACTTGCCACCACTTTCTAACTTTTTTGGAGAGAGTGTAAGAGATTCGTAGTAAATTAAAACACGTATACTGACTACAAGAACTCTAGACCAGCACTAACTAATAAAATTTTCTGTGCTGATAGAAGTATTTATACTTGAGGCATCTAATATGGTAGTTTATTATGCAATGTACCTACTGAGTACTTGATTTTTAAATTTTATTTAACTAACTAAAATTTAAGTTTGAAATTACCATATGTAGTCTGTGACTATCTCACTGGACAGCACAGAACAAGGACAAGTTTGCCTCAGCCAGGAGATAATGTTTGGTTATCTTAACAGTATCTTAGAGAGGTTTTCCATGAGAAATGAGAAAAATAAGAAACATTTCAAAATTGAGATAGAGTTTTATTCTGTGTCAATTTAAGAAATCTACATAGAAGTTATGACTACACTCTAATGGATTTTTTAAAAAAACATAATGGAACTTACATATGGAAATATAATAAGATGATAAGCTTTTTAATCCATAAAGATACATTTATTACAATAATGGTGTTCAAAACACTTCTGGAGTGCTTTAGGAAGGATCTGCAGAGTCCATGGCAGATTCTATTTTAATATCTTTAATGGTGGAAATTATGTATTCTTTAAAAATAGATTTGATTTTTAATAAATAGCTAAAGGATATTTGGAACTGATGTGTATGAACCAAATAGTTCTGATGTGTGTGAATTATTTGCTAACTTACTCTGCACTCTTTGCAAAGTCAATTAACTTCTCTGGGGCTAAACCTTCTCATCAGAAACTAAAGAGGGTTGAACTAAATAATTTCTCCCATTCCACTTAACATTGACATGTTCTATCTAAGTGATTAAACAATTCAAAATCTGGTAAATGAGCGGTTTTAGTCAAAATCAAATTATAAAACAATGAGACTAGTTTGCTTCATAAGAGTTGTGACACCTCTACAGGTCAATTCTAAAAGAGGAAGCTCTAAAAATGGTCTGGGCCATGACAGCATTACTGGAGTAACTGTTCTTAACACCAGCTGTCACTTTAGGGTGTGTGTATTACTCATTAAAAATTAAAAAAAAAGAATGGACAAACAACAAAGTCCTACTGGACAGCACAGGGAACAATGGAAAAGAAGAGAGGAGAGAATGTGTACATACATACATATATATGTAACTGAGATGCTTTCTGTACAGTAGAAATTAACACAACATTGCAAATCAACTATACTTCAGTACAAAATGGGGTTCCCTGGTGGCTCAGACAGTGAAGAATTTGCCTGCAATGAGGGAGACCCAGGTGTGATCCCAGGGTCACGAAGATCCCCTGGAGGAGGGCATGGCAACCCACTCCAGTATTCTTGCCTGGAGAATCCCGTGGACAGAGGAGCTTGGTGGGCTATAGTCCATGAGGTCGCAAAGAGTTGGACTAGACTGAGCGGACTAACACTTTCACTTTCTTTCAATACAAAATAAATAAATAAAAGAACTTCAGAAGAGGCATAGAAAACGGAGTCCTAGGTGTCTTAGTAACTTTACTTTCATTATAAACCAATCTCCTTTCTTTTTTTTTCTTTCCTTTTTTTTTTATTTTACTTTACAATACTGTATTGGTTTTGCCATACATCAACATGAATCCGCCACAGGTGTACACGTGTTTCCAATCCTGAACCTCCCTCCCACCTCCCTCCCCATACCATCTCTCTGGGTCATCCCAATCTCCTTTAGACATTTCACCGCAATTCAGACGGTGGAGGCTGGCAGGCTGCCGTCTGTGGGGTCGCACAGAGTCGGACACGACTGAAGCGACTTAGCAGCAGCAGCAGCAGTAAGAGAATAGCCTTTCAAGAACAAGGACTAAAACTGATGGCAGAAGGCAAAAGAAAAGGGCCCTCAGCTACCCGCAAAATGACACTCTTGGAGTTGCGAAGACACCTACAACGGGCCACTGGGGAGGAAGAGAATTTGTGTGAACTTTCTGGCAGAAAGGAACCGCTGCGCTGCCACCTGTGTGTGCTGCTGGGAACTGGCACGGCTCACATGGCCAACAAGGCTGCTCCCCACCAACCCCAAGTGGGAGTCTGGAGATGTTTCAAAATTGACAAAGTCTTGACAAAAACACTCATCAGCCCAAACACAGTGGATTCCAGAAAAACACATACCACGAACTACCAAGGATACTTACTTAAAAGCAAGCATTTGGGGGAGTTTATCTAATTTTGAGTCATGCTATGAATGCCATTACAGTCACAGGAATCTATTTCTCTAGGTGGATGGGAGGAGCGCATCTGATAAGCAGTCTTCAAAGCCATTTTAGGGCATCTCTTACGTGAATTGACAATGATTCATAAAAGGTACAAGGCAGGAAGCCTAGGACAGTCCAGCCCAGACAGAAACTGCAACAGATACCAAGGAACGCATATTATTCGAGGAAGCCTGCCTCTTGGGGACAGAGAGATGCTCAGAATCTCTGGTCATTCAGAAAGTTGATAAACTGCTGAACTATTTGAAGTATGTGTTGAGAAAGACTTGGAATGCATTTCCTTTGAGGACTGGTCTCATCCAGAAGGGCTTCCCTGGTGGCTCAGATGGTAAAGAATCTGCCTGCAATGCAGGAGACCTGGGCTTGATCCCGGAGTTGGGAAGATCCCCTGGAGAAGGGAATGGCAATCCACTCCAGTATTTCTGCCTGGAGAAATCCCTGGACGGAGGAGACGGGTGGGCTACAGTTCATGTGGCTGCAAAGGGTAAGGCAGAACTGAGTGGCTGACACTTTCACTTTCCATCTAGAAAGAGTTCAAACAAGCCAATCCAGTTACTGATATACACCCTACTTAAGTGAGTACTTAAGTATTCACTTACAGATTCCCAGGTGGCACTAATGGTAAAGAACCTACCTACCAATGCAGGAGACAGGGTCTCCTGGGTCAGGAAGATCCCCTGGAAGAGGGCATGGCAACCCACTCCAGTATTCTTGCCTGGAGAATCCCATGGACAGAGGAGCCTAGTGGGATACAGTTCACAGGTTTGGAAAGAGTCAGACGCGAATGAAGTGACTAAGCATGTACTCATGTGTCCACTCACATGGATCAAAACTTTGCCCCAAACACAAAATATCACGGTCTCTTACAAGTGTTGATGCAAACTGATGCCCATGGTGAGCTCTTTGCTGTACTGGTCACAGCTGATGCATCCTACATCCTTTTAGACAAGCATGTTTTAATCCCAAGGAGGTGTCCTCTTTCATATGAATCAAGTTGGAAAAACAAAACAAAACAAAACATAGGCTTTGTAAATTATAACTCATAAAAAATGTTCCAGAGTGAAGCAACCCAAACCCAAAGTAGCGGAGGGACATGACTCACAAAAGCCCTGTAATCCTAGGCAAGGCCCTATACTTTAGGCTCCTCCTCACACTCATGATTGTTTAAAAACCGTCAGTAAAACGATATAAATAGCCAGAACACACTCTTGGAAGGAAAGTGCATTCTTGGAGGAATGGCTGGACAACACAGCCGATTCTCGTTTTCCAGCTGGAGACGAGGTGTGGCTCAGCAGGCGTTTGCAGCTGCCTCTCCAACATCCACTGCCTCTTTCTCCTCTCTAAACAGAAGTCAGATGAATCGTGGTTGGCTGGGACGAGGCCCAGCCGTCCCATCGCTTTCTGCCAGCGATGTGTCTGGGGAAGAAAGTCTGGGAGCTGCGACGTAAGACAAATTCTGTTGGGAGGTTTCTGGGAAAGATTTTCCTCTTGGGTACAGAGCTCACTCGCGGCCCTGCAGGGACTGCCTGCCCCTCCCTTGCTGCACACACGTGTGCTGGCTTGGACATGGAGTGAGGACGTGGTGCTTCGAGCTGGGGTGTCCACCTGGTGACCACGGGGCAACGAGGAGGAGGTGGCAGAGGGGAGGACGGAGCGGGTGGTGTCCCTGATGACACTGCTGAGCTGCTCAATCAGCCGCGGAGTCACTTACTTCTGGTTTCTACGTCAGCAGACAGTAAATGTTATTAGACATAGGTCTTTTTTAATATAAAGAACTTTCTATTTATTTATTTTGGCTGTGCTGGGTCTTTGTTGCTGTGGGGGCTCTGCTCTAGTTGCGGGGGCTTCTCTTGTTGCAGAACATGGGCTCTAGGGCGCACGGGCTGCAGGAGTTGCAGGGCGTGGGCTCAGGAGCTGTGGTTTCCGGGCTCTAGAGTACAGGCTTGATAGCTGTGGCACTCGGGCTTAGTTGTTCTGCAGCACGTGGGATCTTCCCAAGGTAGAGACTGCACCCGCATCTCCAGCATTAGCAGGTAGATTCTTTACCGCTGAACCACCAGGGAAGCCCTGTCCTCATAGTTTAAGCTACTGTAAGCTGGGTTTTCTGCTGCTTGGAGCCCAGTGCATGCAAACTAACTGATTCGTTCATTAAAAAGACAAATGAGAGGCAGTGGGGCAGAAGCCATGGTATCGATCTTTGCAGGATGTCCTGCTTCCAGGAGACGTGCTTTAAATTTTCTGATGTTGAAAACTGCCATGATAATATCAGGAATTCTGCTTATTACAGTTGCCTATGATTTGATGATTAGCAGGCAATTCAATGCACTCAATCATTCATTTTCTTATTCAAACATTTCTGTGTATGTTTATGGTACATTCACTACTCCCTGGAATATGGAGATAACAAGAAACAGGATCTTTGCTTCCAGGAAAATATTTTATAATGTAGAACAAAGTCACAGTGCAGGGTAATACAGACCATAATAAGGTACTGAATACATTTGCCTAAAACATATTCTTGTCTGGGGTTATAAGAAAAATAGGGGCTTCCCAGGTGGTGCTAGTGGTAAAGAACCTGACTGCCAAAGTAAGGAAACATAGAGATGAAGGTTTGATCCCTGGGTCAGGAAGATCTCCTGGAGGAGGGCATGACAACCCATTTCCAGTATTCTTACCTAGAGAATCCCATGGACAGAGGAGCCTGGTGGGATACAGCCCAGAGGGTTGTAAAGTTGGACACGACTGAAGCAACTTAGCATCCATGCATATGAAAAGTATAAGAAATTTCTATCACAGATACAATGAAAGTCACATTAATATGTCCTTAGGTATGATGGTCTTTCATATGAAGACAGCTGCTTAAAAAAAAAAAAACAATAATTCCTTACCCAGTTTTCATAAACAACATGCGACTCTACAATGATAACGCATGATCAAACTACCGTTGTCCACAGGCAGCTTCTTTGTGTTCCAGCTACAACCTCTGGCAAAGCCATCAAAGCATGTAATTCATCTCCAGTTTCCCCCTGGCTGGTGGCAACACTTTCTTTCACGTATTCAATGACCTCCTGTCCTCTTTAATCCTCTTAGTTCTTAAAAAGCAGGAGATGATCTAATTTGTGGTCATTAATATTAAAAAACGATCCTGTAGCGGATATTCATTCGTACTAAATAATTCCCCTCCAAAGGGCATTCACATGGTAAGTGCTCTTATCACAAAAGTGGGAAATAAAGTCTGGGGACCAGCAAGCAGGCAGAGATGGGGGATGAGGTGGGGAACTGATGGGGGGCACGCTGGGACTGTTCCCTGGCAGACGAGGCCTATGAGGTGAGCACCGACAGGCGACAGGCAGAAGGCGGGTCCATGGCTTGTCCCACGGCAACCCTTGTCTCTCTAGCCCTGAAGGAGCAGGCAGCTCTTTCTGCCTTAGGAAGAACTCCGGTCCTTTCTCACAGGCTCCTTCAAGTCCACCATCAGCCCTCCTTCCTGACCCTGCTTGCCCACTTCTCGAAACTCAAGCCCACTCTGTCTACACTCCCCCTCCCTGCTTGAACACCCCCAAAGACTTAGGCATACTTCTCTTTCTGGTGTAAAAATGATGACGCTGATACATACTTTAAAATATCTGAAACTGTAACCGCCAAACATCCTCCTTCCTCCACCGGGTGCGATGCTCTGGAATGCATCCCTGTGTGCATCCTATGTTAGTTCTCTATNAACACCCCCAAAGACTTAGGCATACTTCTCTTTCTGGTGTAAAAATGATGACGCTGATACATACTTTAAAATATCTGAAACTGTAACCGCCAAACATCCTCCTTCCTCCACCGGGTGCGATGCTCTGGAATGCATCCCTGTGTGCATCCTATGTTAGTTCTCTATCTGTGTTCAAAGTTTCTGAAAAAGATCCTCCCCACAGGAACGGCTCTTTTTTCACCTTTATCTTTGCTGGCACAGTGACTTATACATACATGTGCTGTGCTGTGCTTAGTTACTTCAGTCGCGTCTGACTCTTTGTGACCCCATGGACACAGCCCGCCAGGCTCCCCTGTCCGTGGGATTCTCCAGGCAAGAATACTGGAGTGGGTTGCCATGCCCTCCTCCAGGNTTGCTGGCACAGTGACTTATACATACATGTGCTGTGCTGTGCTTAGTCACTTCAGTCGCGTCTGACTCTTTGTGACCCCATGGACACAGCTCGCCAGGCTCCTCTGTCCGTGGGATTCTCCAGGCAAGAATACTGGAGTGGGTTGCCATGCCCTCCTCCAGGGGATCTTCCCAATCCAGGGACGGAACCCAGGCCTCCTGCATTACAGGAGGATGCTTTACCATCTGAGCCACCGGAGAAGCCAAGAATGCCAGGGTGGGTGGCCTATCCCTTCTCTAGGGGATCTTCCCAACCCAGGAACTGAACCGGAGTCTCCTGCATTGCAGGCAGAGTCTTTACCTGCTGAGCTACCAGGGAAGCCCAGATGCCTAATAAACGTGCATTAAATGCATGTGGGAGAGGCAGATCGGCAACAGAATGTAAGAGTTTCCGCTTCTGCATACAGTGCTGTTCACCATAAGCTGTTGGCAGGAACTCTTCCTGCCAGCCTGTAACTGGCAAACAGCACAGCAGCGCTCAGCCACTGCTCAGTGGACAGCCGTCTCCTGATGTGCAGGAAACACGCGGCCCTGCTGGCCCTGTGGCGTGGTTCTCAAATCCCGATCCTGCACTTCCCGCAGCTTGACTCTGATCCCTGCCTCGGCCTCAGCTCCAGGTTCTGGGGAGCCGCCTGCCAGAGCTGACTCCATACCCCCCAACTGTGTGGGCAGCGGCCTCTCTCTTGCTCTCCGGTCTAGACAGAGCTGTGGGAACAGCTGTCTACAACACAATGCAGAATCTGCCTAAAGCAACCTCAGACTTTACTCAGAGTCCCTACTCATCTCTTTCTTCTGCTTAAATTCAAATAGGAACAAAAGATGCCGAGGACTTTTGGAAAATTTGAGAATACGGAACAGAGATAATGGAATCGAGAGGATGGCTCACGGATTAAGACGGTCTCAGCACAAACCAATTTTTAAGGGAAACCAAATGTTGTGTGTAGGTGACTGTCACATGTTAGAAAATCACAAACAATTGGCACGGCAACAGCTCCCTGGCATGGATGAGCCAGCGTGGATACGGCCTGCTATCACTGGCCCTGCTGAGCACTGCAAACCTTCTCACAGAACAGCTGCTAATTAAACTCAGAGAGAGTGGCGTGCGTGCTGAGTCACGTCAGTCGTGTCTGACTCTGTGACCCCGTGGACTGCAGCCCACCGGGCTCCTCTGTCTATGGGGCCCTCCAGGCAAGAATGCTGGAGTGGGCTGCCCTTGCCTTCTCCAGGGCCTCCAGTCTCCTGCATTAGCAGGCGATTCTTTACCACTAGCGTCACCTGGAAAGCCCTCACAGAGTGGAGGCAGGGCAAACTGAGGGTCTTTGTGTCTCTACCTTCTCTATTTCTGCATCTTTTTCTCCAGGCAAGAATGCTGGAGTGGGCTGCCCTTGCCTTCTCCAGGGCCTCCAGTCTCCTGCATTAGCAGGCGATTCTTTACCACTAGCGTCACCTGGAAAGCCCTCACAGAGTGGAGGCAGGGCAAACTGAGGGTCTTTGTGTCTCTACCTTCTCTATTTCTGCATCTTTTATTTTCCAGAGACTTCAAAGGGTTAACATTCAACATTTGAGTCAATTCAAGCCCAGCCAACAGACATCCACAGCCAAGGAAAAGGTTGGCCACACAAGGCCATCTCTACTACGGCAAAGAGTGGGCAAATGTTTTGGTTCTGTGATACACACAGTGGCCCTGGCAAGAGACATCTACTGCCATCTGTTTTTATTATTACAGAAGCTAAACGATCTTTCCTGGCATTTCCTGGCCGAGGTGATTTCAGTCTTCTACCCAAGCCTTGTGTTCCTTCTGAGAACACAAAATCTGTGTGGCAATTTTAAAATCTATTGTGCTTTCCCTGTCAACAGGATTCTCTGAGATGTTAAGCTGCTGGGAAAAGGAAGGGTGGGTAGTAAAGCCACCCAGCCACTAGCATGGGGAACAGCAAAGGGGGTTTTAATAAGACCAGCTTCTAAAAATGGAAATCTCCACAAGGAGGATGCTATGATAACCTGTCCACACTGATTCAGTTAGCGTTCCTATTTTCAGAAAAGAATTCCCCCAAGCTACATGTGTTTGCATGGAGATCTAGTCAGTGCTTCCAAGCATTTTTATTTTTATTTTTTTTTAAGAAAAGGGTAGCTGTGATACAAACCCCAGGACACCCACCCACCCAAAGAGCCAAAGAATAGTTCCTGTGACATTCCACCTTCCTCCATTTAGTCCCTCTTGGAAATCCACCACCAAGCTTGGGGACTTCACCCCAACAAAATTGTAAGCGTTGTTAGGTTTTTGTGTAAGACTTGCT
>SJYX01003653.1:261123-321225 GCA_006410675.1 Oreotragus oreotragus | reverse complement strand
CCCCCCGTGCCCCACCCGTGTGAGGGGCTTCCTTTAGCACGGGGAGCCCTGTCCTTTGGCTCATATGTGGGCTACTTCACAGAACGTGGGAGGGGGACAAAGGCCTGGGCTCAGGAGGTGTTCGGACGCCCCCAGGCCAGAGCAGGGGGCCGGCCCAGCAGGACACCGCCAGCCGCCTTGCACACAGCACCCACTCACAGTCGCTAGTGACGATCAAGACACTCAACAGCTATCCAGCAGAGGGCCAGCCGATCCAACGGGGGCGGCTTCGTAGAAAAAGAGGGGCCTGGGAGCCCTGACCCGCTGGTCGTGACCCCCTCACTGATGGCCATGGGGACCAGGGTCTGGTGGCAGAGGAGGGGATTCGGGGCCTGAGGGAATGTCCATCACTGACTACTGTAGGAACTCTTCGGTGTGCTGACCGCAGCCCTCACGCAGGGAGAGCACTGCACATGACCCGTGACCATCAGCTCAGCTCAGTTCAGTCGCTCAGTCGTGTCCGACTCTTTGCGACCTCATGAACTGCAGCACGCCAGGCCTCCCTGNCGGGGAGGGAGAGGGTTGAGCCTCAGGGGGGTTGCTGTGTGATCGTGTGTGGGAACTGACAGGAGACGGGGAGGGTGTCAAAGGGGGAAGAGGAGGGTACAGGATGGGGTTTGGGGCAGGGGGAACTGGTTTTGAGGGTGAGACTTTGGAGGAAGAAGGGGAGGTTGGAGGGGTTGCCAGGGTTGAGGGAGCATAGGGAGGGGGAGCTGTCAGTTCTTCGGGGGGAATTGAGAAAGCGGAGGATTCGGGAGCAGGGGGCTCTTTAGAAGGGGTTTGTAAAGGAAGGGAGTTTTCTGGGGCCATCGTAAGAAAGATCTGGCTCGGGGAGCAGGTGGTACAGAGGGTAGGGCGAGAGCGCAGTGCCCAGAAGGCCTAAATGTATGGGACCTCAGACCATTTTCCTGTTCTCCGACAGAAATTATCTAAGTCACAGAGGACATCAAAGTCTAATGTCCCTGAAGCGGGCCAACGGGAGCCGTTATCTAAAGGGTATTGTGGCCAGGCCTCTGAACACAGAGAAATGAGTCGTTTAGAGCGAATGTAGCCCGCCAATCTTAGGGTCTTTAAATTGGCCAGTAGGCATTCAAGCGGGGTGGACCAATTTGGCTTGGGTTTGGAGGCCGCCGATCCTATGGCGACCACGTGAGGACAACCTCTGTCGTCTGGGCGTCCCCGGGCGTGTCAGAGGCAGCCGGATCAGGGGCCTCAAGAGAGGCCGGGGCTTAGTCGCTTGGGACGTCTCCCACACGAACTGAGAGCCGGGTAAGGCTAGGCCGGGGTTTACTCAGTCGCTTGGGACGTCTCCCGCACGAACTGAGAACCTGGGTAAGGCTAAGTCGCCGGGTGAGGGCCCGATAAGTGCGCACCGGTTATTGAGCCCTAGGATGTGGTCGCCTAGGGTGGCGGGCCCCCAAAGCCGAAGGGACTTACCCCGTGGTCTGTCGTCCGGGAGGCCGATCTGCGGCTCGGGGTCCGGGGTGGTGTGGCGACGGGTTGGAGCTCGAGGGAGCCCACGTGGCGTGAGCCGGGGCTCTCACCTCGAGCCCCACGTTGGGCGCCAAATGTAAGAGTTTCCGCGGTGAGGCACAGGACACTCAGGAGCCAGTTAGGAAAGGCTTTTATTGGGCAGTCGCTCTCGGGCAGAGCTCCCAAGCGTGAGCAAGCGGAAAAAGGGAGTCCGTGAAATGTGAAGGGAAGGGCAGAGCTTATATAGCCAGCTAAGGCACAAAATTATCTACGTATAGTAAAGAGCGTATTTGAGGCGTCTGATTGGTGCGGGCAGGCGTTGTGTGGATCTGATTGGTGCGTTTGATTGGCGCGGGCGGGGCGCCGTGCGAGTCTCTGATTGGTGCGTTTGATTGGCGCCGGCGGGAGATTTTTTTGGCGGGTTTTTGCGGGGCTTTTTCCAGCGGGGGCACTTTTCCAGCCGGTATTTTCCAGGTCCCGCCCGGGTGCCCTTTCATCTTGGCGGTTCCCTTCTCTGCACCTCGGCGCTCCTGCATCACAGGCGGTTCCTGTGCTTCGTAGCGCGGGCGGGGCGCCGTGCGAGTCTCTGATTGGTGCGTTTGATTGGCGCCGGCGGGAGATTTTTTTGGCAGGTTTTTGCGGGGCTTTCCAGCGGGGGCACTTTTCCAGCCGGTATTTTCCAGGTCCTGCCCGGGTGCCCTTTCATCTTAGCGGTTCCCTTCTCTGCACCTCGGCGCTCCTGCATCACAGGCGGTTCCTGTGCTTCGTGAGGGTGTCCATAGCGGGCCCGGCATCCTGAGTCGTCGCTTGGAGCGCCCAAGGGGTCGGGTTCGCCTGTCTTAATGCCGCTTCTGCGCCGGGGCCCTGCGCTGGCCCGCCACAGCTCTCCCCGCCCGTGCCTGCCCCGAAACTGCTCGCCCTGCTGGCGGAAGGAGGCGCGTTGCTCTGGCTGCGCCTCCCGGGCGCACGCGGGGCTTGGTTTCCCTTTGCGAGCCCGTTTGGAACTCTTCAGTTTTCAGTGCCATGTCTGAGTCGATCGTGTTCTGTGATGAAGTGCCGTGGTTCCTGTGCATATTGTTACGGCGGGCTCTGTTCGTTTATTTTTAATCGTTTGCTTTCCTTCTCTCCCCTTTTTCTCCCAGGAACTTGCTTGTTTGCGCCGATGGTCGGCCCCTGTGTGGACCCTTTCTTGACGCCTCCGCCTCCCCCACCCACTCGATCAGCCCCCTCTTCTCTTAGCTTTTGCTGTCTGACTCGTCTCCCTCTGACCTCCTGGGAAGTATATATACACACACAGAGATATATACACACACAGAGGTATACACAGACAGATAGACACAGTATATATACACACACAGAGGTATACACAGACAGATATACATAGTATATATACACACACAGAGATATATACACACACAGAGGTATACACCTGTCTCTTATACACATCTAGATGTGTATAAGAGACAGTCTCTTAGCTTTTGCTGTCTGACCTCCTGGGGGAGCTGGCCCCTTGGTTTGTCCCCAGACAAGCTCGCTTGCCCAGGAGGTGTGACTCCACCCCTGCCCTACCCCCAGCCAAAGTGAAATTCTTCCTTTTGGGGACAACTATCCTGTGTCCTCCAGAGGAACTCTCCTTTCCTCACCCGCAAGGTGTGGGGCTGACCTTAACCCCAGCCCTGGGGTGCGACATTCGAGGCCCAGAGGGGGAGGTGGGTGCCCCCGGCCCCCATTTAGGACATCAGTCCTGGGAGGTGGAAACCACATCCCAAGAGGGCTCAGCCCCAGCTCTTGGGGTCGGGGGCAATCTCATCACCCTTATCTGCTCTTTTATTTATAAAAAAAATCTAATTGGAAATAGGTATTAAAATTCCTGAATCAATTTTGAAGTTTTTCTCTCTGAACTTTCATCTCTGTATTTTTCATTATCCAAATTATTTTCTCTATTTCTATTCCTTCAATTGAACAGGAAAAAAAGTTTAGTATTCTCTGGATTTTCTGAACAATGTGTCTTTTATGGCGTGCTATTCTTGTCCATAAAATCAATGTCTCTTTTCTCCTTGATGTTAACTGTACTTTAAAGAAGCTTCCCCTGCTCCCTTTATTATTTCTATTTCCTCTGAGTTAATTCTTTCTTTCCTCTCCCACCTTCCTGCCTCTGGGTTTTGTGTCAGGGACTTTGCCCAAGGGCCTGGAGACTCTGACACCGGATATAGGTCTGGACAGGGTTTCTGGGATGAGGCCTGGGGGCTGGAGCGCAGTTGGTGGAGACCCCTGAATAGCAACTGGCGGGTCGGTTTTCCCAGAGACAGCTCCTGCCGGATGAGACCTGGTCCTGGGGCCCGGGGCCCGTCGAGAAGGACGCTGGGTCCCCCGAGTGCTCACCCTGCTGCGCCGGCTGTGAGGACGGCGTCTCACTCCACACCCGGCTGTGCCTCTGGTCCCGCATCGCAGAGTCCACTGATCCCGCCTCCTCAGAGCCGGCCGCAGTGGGCTGGGGGCCGCTTCCTGCCCGCGGTAGTTGGGGAAGGGGCCTGCCCTGCGCGCTCCACGTCCCCCCTCGGGGGACTCGGGTGTCTCCCACTCCCGAGCCTTTCGGGGGTCCTGGGCAGCTGCAGCCAGGTGTTGCTGCTTTCTCCATCCTGGCGGCACCCAGGCTTCATCGCTGCTGCATTTTCTGTCAGTGGCCTCTATGAATTTGCTTTCCATCCTCCAAAAACGCACTGACGCCATGAGTCTGCCATCAACGCCTTTACTGTTCCGCTGGGGAGCACCACCTCTGTTCTGTAGGGATGACTTCAGTGCTGGGGAGCAGGGAGAGAGGATGTTCTCATCTCCTGAGCCACCCGGACTTGCCTTCTCTGCCGCCGTCCAGCTGCTCCTGTGCTTTATACGTTTACCTCCCCGGCCCTTCCTTTCTCTTTCTCGACTGTCCACAAAGGCTGAGTGCCGAAGAACTGATGCTTTCGAACTGTGGCGCTGGAGAAGACTCTTGAGAGTCCCTTGGACTGCAAGGAGATCCAACCAGTCCATCCTAAAGGAGGTCAGTCCTGGGTGTTCATCGGAAGGACTGATGCTGAAGCTGAAACTCCAATACTTTGGCCACCTGATGCAAAGAACTGACTCATCTGAAGAGACCCTGATTCTGGGAAAGACTGAGGGCAGGAGGAGAAGGGGATGACAGAGGATGAGATGGTTGGACAGCATCACCGACTCAATGGACGTGAGTTTGAGTGAGCTCCAGGAGATGGCGAAGGACGGAGAGCCCTGGCGTGCTGCAGTCCATGGGGTCGCAGAGTCAGACATGACTTAGTGATTGAGAAACAGCAACAAAGATGCTTACATTCGAAGGGTTGTCATCGGTTGTTACAGAAATGCCTCCTACCCGGAGAACTTAGACCTTTCTCAGTGAAAAGAAGAATGAGTTGGTAGAGTTCTTTCTCGAGGCATGAGTGTGTGTGTGATTGTGTAAGTGTGTGTCTGTGTGTGTTTGTGTGGGTGGGTGCGAGGAGTGGGTGGGAGGCAGATGAGAGTGGAGGGTCCGAGGAGAGGGACAAGTTCACAGAATGCCCGCTGCACGGCTGTAGTTGGGTGCTAATTTGCTCAGAGGCGTGCACGTCGCTGATAGTGAGCTGTGCCCATGACATCCTGACACCGTCTCCCGGGAAGAGAGGGACCTGGAGGATGCTCGTGTAATCGCAGAGCCAGCTGAGACCCGGGCGGCTGGGGACGGGGTGCCATCTCTCTGCACAATGGCGCTGGCGGAAGGCTGTGTATAAGGTGGCCTTATTAAAGTGACAAGGCAATTTAATTCCTTTGTGCACGATGATTCTACTTCATTGATTTACAATGGGAAGGATATAATTTTGCTAGTGTTGGCAAAAAGCTCAAATGTCAGCCTTTTCAAATTGCCATACTTGCCTTGTTCAGGATGAATAATGAATAAGTCACCTTTTGTCTACAGTTAAATATTCTTGAATAAATACAAAGAACAGAAAAGACTTAAATGATTGCCTGATTTATATTTAAAATAAAGATCAACATTGTGATAAATGGTGGAAAATGCTGTATGTGCAGCGTAGGACTCTCCTGCTAATGACATTATCCATGAGGAATGCCAGGTGTAGAATGTGGCCGGGGCCACGCTTACCTGGGAGCCACCTTCAGCATCTCCATGAAGGGAGCGCGGGTCCCCACGGAAGGGCCTGGGCTCCGCATACCCATCCCCACTCAGTACCCGACCAGGGGAGGGCTGGTTCCCACTAGGCCACGTTGGAAGGGATTTTATAAGAAACTCTGCAGAAGGGTAGCCAAGCTGATTCATCTGGAAAATCAGCAGATCTTTGGTTGAGTAACTGGCGTTTCTGTACAATTCTATGCAGCTGCTGGAAATGTGCAGGGCAGGGGGGACTTTAGTGATGAACAAATCTATCCAGGTGGCCCTCAAGTGAGTAAAACCAGGTGTCTGTCAGGATGAAGATAAGAGTCACGTTTACTAAAAATGTGTGTAAATTCATGTCAGTCAGGGGCTAATTTTTTATAGTTTTTCTGGAGGAATAAAACAATAGAACGTGTGTGTGTGGGATTATGCATGTTTGTCTACAGTTATATATATATATAATGTATATGTAAATATATACAATATATTATATATATATATAATATTTTTGGGGGGAGACAGATTCAGTTTACGGAGTTGGCACCCGTGAGTGTATGGCAGGCACACTGGAGACCCAGGGAAGAGCTGGCATGACAGTTCTCCTCCAAAGGCCCTCTGGAGGCAGAATCCCCTTCTCTTCAGAGAATCTCAGTCTATTTTTCTTAGAGCCCTCAGCTGACTGGATGAGGCGCACCCACATTATGGAAGGTGTTCTGCTTTGCTCAAAGCCAGGTCATTAAAATATTAGTCACATCTGAAAAATGACTCCATGGAGTCTTTCAGACTGACTGACTTTGGCCAAGCATCTGAGCACTGTGGCCTGGCCGAGAAAGCACATAACATTAACCATCATTTATATATATATACATGCACACACGTACACACGTACATAAATACACGTATACCCATACATATGCAAACATCTATACACACACAGACAGATATACACAAGTATATATACACACACAGAGGTATACACAGACAGACAAATGTCAGTCAGGGGCTAATTTTTTATAGTTTTTCTGGAGGAATAAAACAATAGAACGTGTGTGTGTGGGATTATGCATGTTTGTCTACAGTTATATATATATATAATGTATATGTAAATATATACAATATATTATATATATATATATAATATTTTTGGGGGGAGACAGATTCAGTTTACGGAGTTGGCACCCGTGAGTGTATGGCAGGCACACTGGAGACCCAGGGAAGAGCTGGCATGACAGTTCTCCTCCAAAGGCCCTCTGGAGGCAGAATCCCCTTCTCTTCAGAGAATCTCAGTCTATTTTTCTTAGAGCCCTCAGCTGACTGGATGAGGCGCACCCACATTATGGAAGGTGTTCTGCTTTGCTCAAAGCCAGGTCATTAAAATATTAGTCACATCTGAAAAATGACTCCATGGAGTCTTTCAGACTGACTGACTTTGGCCAAGCATCTGAGCACTGTGGCCTGGCCGAGAAAGCACATAACATTAACCATCATTTATATATATATACATGCACACACGTACACACGTACATAAATACACGTATACCCATACATATGCAAACATCTATACACACACAGACAGATATACACAAGTATATATACACACACAGAGGTATACACAGACAGACACAGTATATATACACACACAGAGGTATACACAGACAGACATACATAGTATATATACACACACAGAGATATATACACACACAGAGGTATACACAGACAGATAGACACAGTATATATACACACACAGAGGTATACACAGACAGATATACATAGTATATATACACACACAGAGATATATACACACACAGAGGTATACACAGACAGATATACACAGTATATATACACACACAGAGGTATACACAGACACATATACACAGTATATATACACACACAGAGGTATACACAGACACATATACTATATATACACACACAGAGGTATACACAGACAGATATACACAGTATATATACACACACAGAGGTATACACAGACAGATATACACAGTATATATACACACACAGAGGTATACACAGACAGATATACACAGTATATATACACACACAGAGGTATACACAGACAGATATACACAGTATATATACACACACAGAGGTATACACAGACAGATATACACAGTATATATACACACACAGAGGTATACACAGACAGATATACACAGTATATATACACACACAGAGGTATACACAGACAGATATACACAGTATATATACACACACAGAGGTATACACAGACAGATATACACAGTATATATACACACACAGAGGTATACACAGACAGATATACACAGTATATATACACACACAGAGGTATACACAGACAGATATACACAGTATATATACACACACAGAGGTATACACAGACAGATATACACAGTATATATACACACACAGAGGTATACACAGACAGATATACACAGTATATATACACACACAGAGGTATACACAGACACATATACACTATATATACACACACAGAGGTATACACAGACAGATATACACAAGTATATATACACACACAGGAGTATACACAGACACATATACACAGTATATATACACACCCACATATGTTCCTGTTGTTGTTCAGTCACTCAGTCATGTCTGACTCTTTGTGACCCCATGGACTTCGGCTCACCAGGCTTCCCTGTCCATCACCATCTTCCCTGTCCTTCACCATCATCCACATATGCCTACACAAACATATATATACCCAAACACTCTCATACACACACGCATACGCACATGGATGCACACACATGTACATGCAGGCACACACACATGGATGCACACGTGTACACGCAATGTGCACATGCACACACATGGACGCACACACGCACATGCACACACGCACACGTGTACACGCAGGCACACAATGCACACACGTGTACACACAGGCATGTACGCACACACGTGTACACGCAGGCACACACACGTGTACACGTGTACATACAGGCACACACGTGCGCGTGCATGCGCGCGCGCACACACACACACACGCCTCATCCTGGGCAGGAACAGGGGAGCTTCTCCAACAGAAAGGAGTGCTGTCACATGACTCGTCTGCTCCCCCAAGGACGGTAAAGCGTCTGTCTACAATGCAGGAGATCCGGGTTCGATCCCTGGATCAGGAAGATCTGCTGGAGAAGAAAAAGGCAGTCCATTCCAGTACTATTGCCTGGAAAATCCCTTGGACAGAGGAGCCTGGTAGGCTACAGTCCATGGGGTCGCAAAGAGTCGGACACAACTGAGCGACTTCAATCAAATCAAATCAAATCAAGGAACGAAAATGTGTCCTTGTAAAACAGAGACTTTAGGGCCCTCTTTTTTCTGACCAGATCCACATCAGCAGCGAGAGGAGGGCCGGGTGTGTGAGGGCCTCTCCGGGGGCGGTTGGCCCGGTGGTCAGTCTGCTCAGCTGTCCGTGAGGGCGGAGGTTTCAAGTGGTCGCTCACGGGCCTGGGGACCTTCAGGTGATGCTCGGGTGAGTCTGTGTTAGACCTTGGAGACTGGAACCCAGGACTCTGACTCTGCACACCCTTCCTTCTTGAGGGAGCCAAGGTCTCTCGCCCTGAAGTCTGCCCCAAGGGTGCGTGAGTAGAAGGTGCCGTAGGCTGAGCTCGGACTTTGCTGCAGAGAAGACAGGTGACTTTAGAATTCAGAGTGAGCTGGAGTAGATGCTGGGATGAGGGTCTCCAGGCGTGGCCACATACGCTTTCGACCACCCTCTCAGCTCATCCGATATCTGCAGGAGCGGCGGGCAGGGTGTGGCCTGGTTCTGCATGCATCAGGGGATTCAGGAGGAGAGAGGCTCAAACTGGGCCAGGCGCTCCCAGGGGGTCACGCATGGTGAAAGATGGGTTCTCGTCGTTTCCGCTACAAACAGAGCCCGAGCCCGCCACACATGAAGATGATCCTTTCTGCTTGTGTGGCTCCTTTTTCCCAAAATGTCAAACTGCTGTGTGGACACACTTCCTCCTGGCCCCGTCTCTGGGAAGACAGGTCTCTGGCAGGAGCGGTGGTTCTTGGGCAGATGGAGAGTTTGGGACATAGAGAAGGGTAAGTGCGCTCTGCTCCGCCCTACAGCCGAGTGGAGATGGGAGCTGGGTGTCCAGGATCTGGGGGACCGAGTCTGTACGCACCATCCCTGGGGTGCAGCAGGTGCAGAGTGGAATGGTTCCGGGCTTCGACCCCAGCAGGGGTTCGGGGTGCTGCGGCCCACCTGAGTGTCTGGTGACGGAGGAACGTGTTGAGTGGAAAGACATGCCTGAGAAACAAAGAGGAGGGTCTGAGTGGAGCCACCGGAGAGGCTGGTCAGGGAGGGCTGGTCTGGGCTGCTGTTGGCTGAAGGAGAGCGTGTGGTTCGGGGGACAGGCTGGTCTGGGGCTCAAGCCGTGGGGTCAGGGTCCTGTCCTGGCTGTGCTGTGGGTAAGGAAGGAGGTTACGCTTTGCGGTGCAGAGATGGAAGTGAATGGTTAAGTAGGGTGAGGAGAGGCTCAGAGGGCTGGGCGGCTCCCTGGGCATGGGCCCTCTGACCCCGGGCAGCGCTGTATGCTGGCCCACTGTATGTGTGTGTGTGTGTGTGTGTGCGCGCGCGCACGCGCACTCAGTTGTGTCCAACTCTCTGCAACCCCGTGGACTCTAGCCCGCCAGGCTCCTCTGTCCGTGGAATTCTCCAGGCAAGAATACTGGAGTGGGTTGCCACTTCCTCTCCAGGGGATCTTCCCTTGCCAGGGACTGAACCCCTGTCTCCTGTATTTGCAGGCAGATTCTTTGCTGCTGAGCCACCAGGGAAACCCAGATGGAATTTTATGGCAACGGCCTCAGAACTGAGAAGGCAAATGAATGCTGCCGGGGACATTCTGGCCTCGCGTACTTGGTGCCCTTGGTGCCCGGGGGTCCCAGGTCTGGGGTCCTGGCGGAGCAGTGGTGGGCAGAAGCACACACAGGCATGGCTCCTGGGACTCTAGCGCGTCTCTGGGTTTTGGTGTTCTGCTCTGCCATCCGGAGGGGCCGTGCTCTTTACCTAGGGGTCATTAAAAGCCTAATAAACTCCTGCGTGCCCGAATACCAGCCGGTTCCCAACTGCTCTTAATTTTTCCCCCACACGAAATGGTCAACCTTTTATCACATTAAATGCATTAAAAAAAATCTGATTCATTCAGACTAAATGCAAAACAAATGGAGAGAAGAACGTTGCTTTATTTAAAGATAAAGGAGCACTGGCTGCTGTGGGGCCTCTGGCTTCATTGGGATGAACAGGAAGCAGAGGGCCCCTTCTTTGGCCCAAGCAGGATAAAGTGGACCCCGAGCACCCTTTGTGTTTCTCAGCCTCAGCCATGGGTCCTTCCTGGTCTTTTCTGCACCCCGTCCCTTTTCACTGTTTAAGAATTCCTCACCCAAATTCCCCTCAAATGTGACGGCATGAAATACAGTCTCCCTCAGTTGTCCGCAGGGCTGTGCACAGATGTTCTGCCAAGCACGTGCAAACCCAGGGCACAAGCTTTTAAGGCCTTATTTCAAAACACAGAGGAAAGTCACCCCCGATTCAGTTGATTTCATAAATTATATATATATATATAATGAAAATTGACTCCACTGCCCTAAGCTTTTCTTCTTGCTCTCCAGGAAAAAACACCCAGAAGAACGACCTCTTCCCAACTCCCTCCAGGGCTTTAAATCAAAACCTGAACGTCTCTCCGAATCAGGCCCCCGCCGCTCTCCGGCCCCACTGAGTGTGGAGGCTCCGGGGCGTCTTGGGTTTCCAGTGCTTTCTGGCGGCTTGTACGGTACTTGTCCTCCCACCAGAGCTGGGGCTGTTTCCCCTCCCGGCGCCTGGGCTGACCCTTGGTTGGCCGTGGCCCGCATGTGAGGGGGACTGTCCTCATCCCTGCCCCAAGCCCAGCCCTTCAGGAGTCCTCCTGCCCCTCCTGGGGCTGCTGCTGCCCCGTGAGCACGCTCAGGCTCCCGGCTGGGGGCTGGTGCCAGGTGTCCCAGGCATGCCAGCAGAAACAGCGCCAGCTGATGAGCACGGTCCACAGAGCTGAGACGCACCCCAGCTGAGCCTCGCTCAGAGCGCTGGCTCCCAGAATTGGGATCTCAACCAGCAGCTGCTGTGCAAGCCAACAGCCTTCGGTGCTGTTTTGCATAAACCCATCCTGGAATATGAAGTCAAGTGGGCCTTAGAAAGCATCACTACGAACAAAGCTAGTGGAGGTGATGGAATTCCAGTTGAGCTCTTTCAGATCCTGAAAGATGATGCTCTGAAAGTGCTGCACTCAATGTGACAGCAAATTTGGAAAACTCAGCAGTGGCCACAAGACTGGAAAAGGTCAGTTTTCATTCCAATCCCAAAGAAAGGCAATGCCAAAGAATGCTCAAACTACCGCACAATTGCACTCATCTCACATGCTAGCAAAGTAATGCTCAAAATTCTCCAAGCCAGGCTACAGCAATACGTGAACCGTGAACTTTCAGATGTTCAAGCTTATTTTAGAAAAGGCAGAGGAACCAGAGATCAAATTGCCAACATCTGCCGGATCATGGAAAAAGCAAGAGAGTTCCAGAAAAACATCTATTTCTGCTTTATTGACTATGCCAAAGGCTTTGACTGTGTGGATCACAACAAACTATGGAAAATCCTGAAAGAGATGGGAATACCAGACCACCTGACCTGCCTCTTGAGAAATCTGTATGCAGGTCAGGAAGCAACAGTTAGAACTGGACATGGAACAACAGACTGGTTCCAAATAGGAAAAGGAGTACGTCAAGGCTGTATATTGTCTCCCTGCTTATTTAACTTATATGCAGAGTACATCATGAGAAACGCTGGACTGGAAGAAACACAAGCTGGAATCAAGATTGCCGGGAGAAATATCAATAACCTCAGATATGCAGATGACACCACCCTTATGGCAGAAAGTGAGGAGGAGCTAAAAAGCCTCTTGATGAAAGTGAAAGAGGAGAGTGAAAAAGTTGGCTTAAAGCTCAACATTCAGAAAACGAAGATCATGGCATCCGGTCCCATCACTTCATGGGAAATAGATGGGGAAACAGTGGAAACAGTGTCAGACTTTATTTTGGGGGGCTCCAAAATCACTGCAGATGGTGACTGCAGCCATGAAATTAAAAGACGCTTACTCCTTGGAAGAAAAGTTATGACCAACCTAGATAGCATATTCAAAAGCAGAGACATTACTTTGCCGACTAAGGTCTGTCTAGTCAAGGCTATGGTTTTTCCTGTGATCATGTATGGATGAGAGAGTTGGACTGTGAAGAAAACTGAGTGCTGAAGAATTGATGCTTTTGAACTGTGGTGTTGGAGAAGACTCTTGAGAGTCCCTTGGACTGCAAGGAGATCCAACCAGTCCATTCTGAAGGAGATCACCCCTGGGGTTTCTTTGGAAGGAGTGATGCTAAAGCTGAAACTCCAGTACTTTGGCCACCTCATGCAAAGAGTTGACTCACTGGAAAAGACTTTGATGCTGGGAGCGATTGGGGACAGGAGGAGAAGGGGACAACAGAGGATGAACTGGCTGGATGGCATCAGTGACTCAATGGACGTGAATCTGAGTGAACTCCGGGAGTTGGTGATGGACAGGGAGGCCTGGAGTGCTGAGATTCACGGGGTCGCAGAGTCAGACACGACTGAGTGACTGAACTGAACTGAACTGAACTGAGGAAGCATCACTACACGCAAAGCTAGTGAAGGTGATGGAATTCCAGTTGAACTATTTCAAATCCTGAATGATGCTGTGAAAGTGCTGCGCTCAATATACCAGCAAATTTGGAAAGCTTAGCAGTGGCCATTAGACTGGAAAATGCTCAAAATTCTCCAAGCCAGGCTTCAACAGTACGTGAATCCTGAAATTCCAGATGTTCAGTATGGATTTAGAAAAGGCAGAGGAACCAGAGATCAAATTTCCAACATCCCCTAAAGCCTAGAAAATGCAAGATAATTCCAGCAAAACATCTATTTCTACTTTACTAGTTATGCCAGAGATTTTTTGTAGATCACAACAAACTATGGAAAATTCTTCAAGAGATGACAATAAAAGACCACCTTACCTGACTCCTGAGAAATCTGTATGCTGGTCAAAAAGCAACAGTTAGAACCAGACATAGAACAACAGACTGGTTTCAAATTGGGAAAGGAGTATGTCAAAGCTGTATATTGTCACCCTGCTTATTTAACATATATGCAGAGTACACCATGTGAAATGACGGGCTTGATGAAGCACAAGCTGGAATCAAGATTACTGGGAGAAATATCCATAACCTTAGAGATACAGATGAAACCACCCTTATGGCAGAAAATGAAGAGGAACTAAAGAGCCTCCTGATGAAAGTGAAAGAGGAAAGTTAAAAAGCTGGCTTAATGAAACCACCCTTATGGCATAAAATGAAGAGGAACTAAAGAGTCTCCTGATGAAAGTGAAAGCGGAAAGTGAAAAAGCTGGCTTAAAAGTTAACATTCAAAAAACTAAGATTGTGGCATCCAGTCCCATCACGTCATGGCAAATAGATGGGGAAACAGTGAAAACAGTGACAGACTTTATTTTGGGGGCTCCAAAAATCACTTCAGATGGTGATCGCAGCCATGAAATTAAAAGATGCTTGCTCCTTGGAAGAAAAGCTATGACCAACCTAGACATCATATTCAAAAGGAGAGACATTGTTTTGCTGACAAAGGCCTATCTATTCAAAGCTATGTTTTTTTCTAACAGTGACAGACTTTATTTTGGGGGCTCCAAAAATCACTTCAGATGGTGATCGCAGCCATGAAATTAAAAGATGCTTGCTCCTTGGAAGAAAAGCTATGACCAACCTAGACATCATATTCAAAAGGAGAGACATTGTTTTGCTGACAAAGGCCTATCTATTCAAAGCTATGTTTTTTTCTAGTAGTCATGTATGGATGTGAGAGTTGGACTAAAAAGAAAGCTGAGCACTGAAGAATTGATGCTTTTGAACTGTGATGTTGGAGAAGACTCTTGAGAGTTCCTTGGACTGCAAGAAGATCCAAACAGTCCATTCTGAAGGAGATCAGTCCTGGGTGTCCATGAAGGGACTGATGTCAAAGCTGAAACTCCAATACTTTGGCCACCTAATGGGAAGAGCTGACTCATTTGAAAAGACCCTGATGCTGGGAAAGACTGAAGGCAGGAGGAGAAGGGGATGACAGAGGATGAGATGGTTGGATGGCATCACCAATTCAATGGACATGAGTTTGAGTAAACTCTGGAATTTGTGATGGACAGGGAGGCCTGGCGTGCTGCAGTCCATGGGGTCACAAAGAGTCAGATACGACTGAGTGACTGAACTGATTGACTGTTATTAATACTGTCTCTTCTTCATCAGCATGGAATCACCCTCAAGTCTTGAAATTCTTAAAAGATAAAGATAAAAATTTCTCCAGCCTGCCCCCTCCATGTACTATCCTACTGTTTTCTTCTCCACATTATGGTGAAAGATTTTTGCCTTCATTTGACTTCAAGTGCATGAAACTGAATTAAGCATAATTCTTGGTGCATGATGATTGCTGATCTTCACTCTGAGCATGGATTATATGGCTGATTTCTTACCTGTAACTCTGTAATAAGCTGCTAAGAAAGCATCATCCCAAACAAAAGTCCCTTGGAGAAGCATCCAGTCTCTGCGTCTCCATCTCCCTGCCTTCCTCTTTTCAAGGGGTCATTCTCCTGATTCCTCAGTTTATCCTTCACTGGCTTCCCTTTCATTGCAGTTTACTGCATCTATGTAGTCTTTAAAATATGATTTTTATTCTTATTTTTTAAAGTTATTAAATAATATAATCTTGAATTATCTTGTTAAAGGGCAAAGAAATGGAGTAGCCCTCCCAAACAACAAGAGTCCAATATGCAGTGCTTGGGGACAATCTCAAAAAAGACAAAATGATCTCAAGTTTGTTTCCAAGGCAAAGCATTCAACATCACGGTAATCCAAGTCTATGCACCAAGGAAGAAGGCCAAAGAAGCTGAAGTTGAATGCTTCTATGAAGACCTACAAGACCTTCTACAACTAACACCAAAAAAAAAAAAAAGATGTCCTTTCCATCATAGGGGACTGGAATGCAAAAGTAGGAAGTCAAGTGATACCTGGAGCAACAGGAAAATTTGGCCTTGGAATACAGAATGAAGCAGGGCAAAGGCTAACAGAGTTTTGCCAAGAAAATGCACTGGTCATAGCAAACACCCTCTTCCAACAACACAAGAGAAGACTCTACACGTGGACATCACCAGATGGCCAGCACCACACCAGATGGATTATATTCTTTGCAGCCAAAGACGTAGAAGCGCTACAGTCAGCAAAAGTGAGACAAGGAGCTGACTGTGGCTCAGATCATGAAGTCCTTATTTCAAAATTCAGGCTTCAATTGAAGAAAGTAGGGAAAACCACTAGGTCATTCAAGTATAGAAGACAATGTATGCTCAGTTGTGTCTGACTCTTTGCGACTCTATGGATAGTAGCCTATGAGACTCCTCCGTCCATGGGATTTTCCAGGAAACAATACTGGAGTGGTTTGCCATTTCCTACTCCAGGGGATCTTCACACCACAGATATAAATCTGGGGTCTCCTGCATTGGCAGGCAGATTCTTTACCACTAGCGCCGCCTGGGAAGCCCAGACCATTCAGGCATGACTCAAATCAAATCCCTTATAATTTTACAGTGGAAGTGACAAGTAGATTCAAGGGATTAGATCTGATAGACAGAGTGCCTGAATAATTGTGATGGAATTTCATAACATTGTACAGGAGGCAGTGGTCAAAATCATTCCCAATAAAAAGAAATGCAAAAAGGCAAAATGATTGTCTGAGGAGGACTTAAAAATAGTTGAGAAAGGAAGCAAAGTGAAAGGTAAAGGAGAAAAGGAGAGATATACCCAATGAATGCAGGTTTCCCAAGAACAGCAAGGAGAGATGACAAAGCCTTCTCCATGAACAATGCAAAGCAATGGAGAAAACCAATGAAATGAGAAACACTAGAGACTTCCTCAAGAAAATCAGAGATGCCAAGGGAACATTTCATGCAAAGATGGGCTCGATAAAGGAGAGAACAGTACGAACCTGCAGAAGCAAACGATATTAAGAAGAGGTGGCAAGAATACACAGAAGAGCTGATGAAAAAGATCTTAATAACAGAAAAGAACTATACTCTTGGTATAGAAGTACACAAAAAAGATCTTCATAACCCAGATAAGCATGATGGTGTGATCACTCACCTAGAGCCAGACATCCTGGAGCGCAAAGTCAAGGGGGCCTTAGGAAGCACCACTACCAACAGAGCTAGTGGAGGTGATGGAATTCCAGGTGCGCTATTTCAAATCCTAAAAGATGATGCTGCGAAAGTGCTGCACTCAACATGCCAGCAAATTTGGAAAGCTCAGCAGTGGCCACAGGTCTGGAAAATGTCAGTTTTCATTCCAATCCCAAAGAAGGCCAATACCCAAGAATGTTCAAACTACCACACAATTTCACTCATTTCACATGCTAGCAAGGTCATGCTCAAAATCATTCAAGCTAGGCATCAACAGTATGTGAATTGAGAACTTCCAGATGTACAAGCTGGATTTAGCAAAGGCAGAGGAACCAGAGATCAAATTGTCAACACTCATCAGATCATGGAAAAATCAAGGAAATTCCAGAAAAACATCTACTTCTGATTCACTGACTGTGCTAAATCCATTGACTATGTGAATCACAACAAACTGTGGAAAATTCTTAAAGAGATGGGAATACCAGACCACCTTTAGGAGCCTGTATGTAGGACAAGAAGCAACAGTTAGAACTGGACATGGAACAACAGACTGGTTCCAAATAGGAAAAGGAGTACATCAAGGCTGTCTATTGTCACCCTGCTTATTTAATTTACATGCAGAGTACATCATGAGAAATGCTTGTCTGGAAGAACCACAAGCTGGAATCAAGATTACCAGGAGAAATATTAACACCTCAGATATGCAGATGACACCACCCTTATGGCAGAAAGTGAAGAACTAAATAGCCTCTTGATGAAGATGAAAGAGGAGAGTGAAAAAGCTGGTTTAAAACTCAACATTCAGAAAATGAAGATCATGGCATCTGATCCCATCACTTCATGACAAATAGATGAGAAAACAGTGGAGACAATGGCAGACTTTATTTTGGGGGGCTCCAAAATGACTGCAGATGGTGACTGCAGCCATGAAATTAAAAGATTCTTGCTTCTTGGAAGAAAAGCTATGACAAACCTAGAGAGTATATTAAAAAGTGGAGACATTACTTTGCCAACAAATACCTGTATAGTCAAAGTTACAGTTTTTCCAGTGGTCAGGTACAGATATTAAAGTTGGACCATAAACAAGACTAAGTACCAAAGAATTGATGTTTTTGAACTGTGGTGTTAAAGAAGATTCTTGAGAGTACCTTGGACTGCAAGAAGTTACAACCATTCCATTCTAAAGGAAATCGGTCCTGAATATTCACTGGAAAGACTGATGCTGGAGCTGAAACTCCAATACTCTGGCCACCTGATGCAAAGAACTGACTCACTGGAAAAGACCCTAATGCTGGGGAAGATTGAAGGCAGGAGAAGGGGATGACAGAGGATGAGATGGCTGGATGGCATCACTGACTCAACGGACATGAGTTTGAGTAAACTCCAGGATATGGTTAAGAACAGAGAAGCCTGTCATGAAGAGTTGGACACGACTGATTGAATGAACAACAGCAATACTTCTTTTGCTTTCAGTTCATTTCAGTTCAGTTGCTCAGTCGTGTCCAACTCTTTGTGACCCCAGGGACTGCAGCACGCCAGGCCTCCCTGCCCAACACCAACGCACAGAGTTCACTCAAACTCATGTCCATTGAGTCGGTGATGCCATCCAACCATCTCATCCTCTGTCATCCTCTCCTCCTTCTGCCTTCAGTCTTTCCCAGCACCAGGGTCTTTTCCAATGAATCACCTCTTCGNTGAGGATGAGATGGCTAGATGGCATCACCGACTCGATGGACGTGAGTCTGAGTGAACTCCGGGAGTTGGTGATGGACAGGGAGGCCTGGCGTGCTGCAGTTCATGAGGTCGCAAAGAGTCGGACACGACTGAGCGACTGAACTGAGCTGAGCTGATGGTCACGGGTCATGTGCAGTGCTCTCCCTGCGTGAGGGCTGCGGTCAGCACACCGAAGAGTTCCTACAGTAGTCAGTGATGGACATTCCCTCAGGCCCCGAATCCCCTCCTCTGCCACCAGACCCTGGTCCCCATGGCCATCAGTGAGGGGGTCACGACCAGCGGGTCAGGGCTCCCAGGCCCCTCTTTTTCTACGAAGCCGCCCCCGTTGGATCGGCTGGCCCTCTGCTGGATAGCTGTTGAGTGTCTTGATCGTCACTAGCGACTGTGAGTGGGTGCTGTGTGCAAGGCGGCTGGCGGTGTCCTGCTGGGCCGGCCCCCTGCTCTGGCCTGGGGGCGTCCGAACACCTCCTGAGCCCAGGCCTTTGTCCCCCTCCCACGTTCTGTGAAGTAGCCCACATATGAGCCAAAGGACAGGGCTCCCCGTGCTAAAGGAAGCCCCTCACACGGGTGGGGCACGGGGGGGTGGAGGCAGGTTTCTCGGGGGTCTCGTGTGTTCCCCGGGGCCTGGGGGTTGGAGCTGGAGTCGTGCTTGGCTCCAGGCCTCGCATCCCCACGTGAGCGGGGGCGACGCCTCTGTCCCTAGACCTCGGGCGCGGGGCTCCTTGTGGACGGAGAACCTCCTGACCTTGCGGGCACGCGGGCGATGAGCTGGGTCCAGTGATGGTGATGAACTAGCAGGCGGAATCTGTCTAAAGCCCTGGACTGTGCCTCCTCACTTTCACTGGGCTCCTGGCCCTCCAGCACCATTGTGCCTGGAGGGTCTTGGAGCCAGTGGTGGCCAGGCTCCGCCCAGTCCTCCCGACCCGGAGGCCTGCGTGGAGGTGGCTCTTCCTGTGTTTTCTCGAGGCCCCTTCCGCACACTCGGCGCCTGCAGGCGCTGTCTTTCTGCGGCGGCTGTGAGCCGTCCTCGGCGTTGCTTTTTGTCCTGGTTTCCCCGGGTCGTTCCCCTTTCTCCACGCCGTGAAGCAGTGCTGGGCTCTCACCACGCTTCCCACCCTCCCCGCTTTCAGCCGTGCTTATTCCTTGCTTGGATTTGGACACACAGGAGCAAGCCCGGCCCATTCTAACCCTGGTGTGTGTGTGCGTGCGTGTGTGAGCATGCATGTGTGGGAACGTGCATGTGTGAGCGTGCATGTGTGTGAGTGAGTGCATGTGCACAAGTGAATTTGCATCCATGTTCCATTCCTGCTGGTTCCCCACCAGCTAACCATAGTCTCATGGTTTGCTTACTGTAAGCTCGGCTTACGAGGGTGACTGACTTTTGGGGGTAACACTCTGATTTCTGCAGGAGAAAAGATGCTTCTGTCCTGGAGTGGTGCCTCCTCCGGCCCCCCGAGATTGTCGCCGCGTCCTCCTGCCCCCGGGCCGCCCTCCATCCCCGGTCCCCAGCAGCTCCCCGGCGTCCCCGGGCTGTCGCCTCTCACCTGTCCATGTCGCCTCCTGTCCTCGCCCCTGTCTCCTTGTGTCGGACCCGCGTCTCTCGTTGCCTCTTCTTTCCGCATCATCACGGCTTCCCCTGGGCTTTGCATCTTATCTAGGTTTTTCTTGTTTTTCTTGGTGAAAGAAAACGCCTGTAGCTGCTCTTGATGCGCCAGCTGGTCATTTTCAGAGGGGACGTAGATTCAGACACAAGGAGATTCAGACCCAGGTGTGACCTGCAGGACCGTGCGTGTCCAAGACGAGGGGGGTTACTGGAGGAGGTGAGGCCTCATGACAATCTGGGCCACACCCTGCCTCTCCTGGGAGGGAGGCTCGTGGGGGATGCGTCTGTGCTCAAGTCCCTCTGGGTGAAACAACTGAGGAAACGCACGTGCCACCTGACATGCCTGGGGCCACCCTGGAGCAGGGCCCCGAGACGTGCCTCGAGGGGGCACGTGGACCCTTTCCCCGCGGAGGAGGCCTGGATGTGGGTGTGCCCGGGCCTCAAGGCAGCTGTGTCTGCTGAGGCCGCCGCTCCCAGCCCTGCTCCTGGACGGACCACTCGCTGCACCCACACCCGGGGCCCTGTCCTCACACCAAACCAGACCGCATGGTCAGACGCTGACCCCTCCCTCCTTTCCCTGAAGCCTGTTGGCACCTCTGGGCAGCTTGACCTGACCTCAACTGGACCTCCTCTCCCCTGCCCCTCGGCCAACACAGCCTCCCCCTCCCTCTGGACCCGTGGCCCTCTCCTCATGCTGTGGCTGGTTGTCCCCACCCCGGCCTGCCTGGCCGCCCGAGCAGGGGCCGCCCACCATCTGTGGCCCAAGTGAGGCCACAGGAAGCCTTAAGACCCTGCGTATGCGCTAGGTCACTTCAGTTGTGTCTGACTCTGCAATACTATGGGCTGTACCCTTGAGAGTCCCCTGGACTGCATGGAGATCCACCCAGTCCATCCTAAAGGAGATCAGTCCTGAATATTCACTGGAAGGACTGATGCTGAAGCTGAAGCTCCAATACTTTGGCCACCTGAGGTGAAGAGCTGACTCATTGGAAAAGACCCTGATGCTGGGAAAGATTGAAGGCGGGAGGAAAAGGGGACCACAGAGGATGAGATGGTTGGATGGCCTCACCGACTCGATGGACATAAGTTTGGGTGAACTCTGGGAGTTGGTGATGGACAGGGAAGCCTGGTGTGCTGCAGTCCATGGGGGTTGCAAAGAGTTGAGCAGGGATGAGTGACTGAAATGAACTGGACTGTAGCCCACCAGGCTCCTCTGTCCATGGGATTCTCCAGGCAGGAATACTGGAGAATTTGGGGGCATGGGGCTCCCTATGGGGAGAGAGGGTGCAACTGGCCTTTGAACTTGCTGATGGCCGTGGTCCAGCACGACCTGAGGAGGAGGTCATAAGGCTCATCCCTGGAGCAACACTTCTGATCAAGTTCAGAAGATTCGCATCAAAGTCCAGAAGGATTTTAACTTCAGTTTTTCTGCGTGAGGAAATTTGTCCTCTGGGTTGAGTCTGGCTTGTTTTCTTGCTGTTTTATATATGGAAATAGAGGCTGAAATGGCTCATACCCATCTGGATTCTAATTTTTAGATGTGCATTGATTGTAAGAACTTGTGAGCCAAGCACATGAGGCCAGTCTCTATTTTTTGATAATCAGAAGTGGGGAAAAAAGAGGAGTGTAGATGGGGGAGGAAATTGAGAGCGTCTGGATTGTAATTTTCAAACATGGAGCAGAACAAGATAAAAACTGGACAGTGATAAAAAATGGAAAGTGATTTTTATCCTGGTGTGGCTTGGTGGGTAAAGAATCTGCCTGCAAGGCAGGAGACACAGGAGATGTTTGATCCCTGGGTTGGGAAGATCCCTGAGAGGGAAATGGCCACCCACTCCAGCATTCTTGCCTGGAGAATCCCATGGGCAGAGGAGCCCGGTGGGCTACAGTCCACGGGGTTGCACAGAGGAGCCACAGCTGAATGACTATGCAGTTTCTAGATTATCTTCTTGAGCAGTGGGTGGCCATCGAGTTAAGTCTGCTCCTTAAATGTCCAGAGACAACAGAGAGTCTGCTCTGGCACCCTCGGACTTTGGGGAAACATCTTCACGCGGTCCGCAGAGCCGTGGAGGAACCCTGAGCTCTCTTATGTCAGGCTCCACCAACGGCGCGCACACTGGCCACCCGGGGCTGAGCTCACGGGGAGCTTTTCCTGCTTGAACAGTGTGGCCTCCTGACTTAGACTCTGGTCCAGAGCTGCTTCTCGGGGGACTGGACTTGGCTTCAGGGACGAAGCCCAAGGACAAGGTGTCACGGGTCACTGGGGGCCCGGGAGACCTGATGAGACTTCCTGGAGCTGGGACCACACAGTCCAGATTTCAGACACTTGCAGGCCTGACCACGGGGAGGCGCTGTCTCGATGGACAGGGCTCCTGTATGTTCCCGGCTGGGCCCCCGCAGTCGGCTGGAAGTCTTCAGTCGAGCGGGATCTCGTGTGTCCGGATGATGACGAGAGAGGCAGGAAACGCACTTGGTGCGGCTGAAAGTGAAGAGAAAGTGTCAGAATCTCAGTCCTGTCTGACTCTGTGACCCCATGGACTACACCTGCCAGGCTCCTCTGTGCGTGGGATTTTCCAGGTGGGAATACCGGAGAGGGATGCCCTTTCCTTCTCCAGGGGATCTTCCTGAGCCAGGAACTGCACCCCGGTCTCCTACATTGTAGGCAGATTCTTTACTGTCTGAGCCTCCGGGGAAGCCTCCCAGTGTGGCTGAAAGATGTTCCAACTTGTGTGCAAAGGTGGGTGGACCATACGATTCTAAAGGTGCTGTTGTCTCTGGTGAACAAGCTTGGAGCCCTGAATCCATGGTCGCCCTCCGGCTGACGCGGGTTCCCAGCATGTGACCTTGGCTGATATGTGGTGAGGCCCTGGGGCCCCGGCCCTACTGACTCTCCAGGGGGTGGTAATGTTCATGGCCTCTCACGCTAATACTTACTCAAGCTCCCACTGTGTGCAGCTGCGTGAAGCCGGGACAGGTGGGCGGCCCTGCTCGTCTTTGAGGAGCTCGGAGGTTATTGGGGAGATTGAGAAACTGGCTCCTGAGCAAGGGGCAGGTCTGCCTGACACCAAAGCTGGACCTTAGCTGGCTTTCTGGACGCTGCCACAGCCCGGGGAAAAGCATCACTGTCAACCTTCCCTCTTTACTTTTCTCTTGTTGCTTAAAAAACCCCATGTATTTGGAAAGTAAGTGTCCACTTTTAAATAATGGGTGGATCTAGGAAGCCGTGAACAAGGAAAATTAGAAAATATTTGTACCCAGATAAAAATGAAAAGAGAATTGACCAGAATTTGCTGTAAGCAGCCCAAGCTGCTCCGTGCAGCTGAAGACCATGTGGAATCTTGAATAAGGAGCGAAGACAAATAGTGGACATGAGCAAAAATTTTGTGAAATCTGAACGAAATCTGTGCTTCCGTTAATACCAGATCACATGTCAATTTCTCTATTATTATTATTTTTTTTTACAACATGGTATTTCTTTATACTCTCAAAATTAGATTAGAAGTTTCAAGCCTCATTCAGTTTTTTCTTTTTTTAATCATAAGATAACAAACTTTCTGGTCTTTTAGCAGTAATATTAAATGCCATCTCTGTGTTTACTTTTGAAGAGAACGTCATTTCTGTCCATTCTATGGGTTCCTTTGTGCCTCGAAGCCGAGACTTGTTCAAGGTCCAGAAACGCTTTTCCTAGTTAAGACTCGGCAAGTGTACCCAAGGGCCGGCTTCGGGGGCGCGTGTGGCGTTGCACGCGGGTGTGCAGACGGCCTGGACCTGGTCACACCCAGGTGGAAGAGCTGCGGTTGCTCGGGGCTCGCTCCGAGGCCCCGGCCGGGCCTGCTCTGCACGCCGGTCCCTTCAGTCCTTCTCCAATCGGCTCCCTGAGCGCGGCGTGTTTCTGATTTTCTGACCTAATGAGGATGGGGGTCAGCTGGGCGGGAGAGGCAGCGCGCAGGCTCCCGGGGCCCAGGGCAGCCGGACCCCCGCCTCCGGCTCCTGAGCGCTGGGCGCCGTTGTGAGGAACTGGCCCCTGGGGGGTGGGCCCGGGTCCCCGGGCCGGCGCCGGGGCTGCTGCCGCCGGGCTGTGGCCGCCGCGTCCCCTGGCCTGCAGGCTGCCGCGCCGGCCCCCTCGGGGTCTGTCTGAAGCCCCCCAGGCTGCGCCCGGAGCCGGTGAACGGCAGACACTCACTGCGGATCTCGGGGGGCTGCAGGCGGACGTCTCTGCCCCGCTTCTCACAGCGCCCTCGTCCGCCCAGGCCGTCCCGACAGCGCACACGGCCGCGCCGCTGAGGCACAGGTATGGAGTCCTCCCAGCTCTTGAGGCTGCAGGCGCCGGGGGTTGGTTCTTCTGGAGGCCTCTCTCCGGCTCGCCGGCGGCCGCCCGCGAGCCGTGCCCTCACAGGCCTTCCCTTGGCCTGTGCGCTGAGGGACAGAGAGAGCTCTCTCTTCCTCTTCTTAGGAGGCCCCCAGTCCTAGAGATCTGGGCCCCGTCCTTCCGACAGCACCCACCAGGCTCCTCTGTCCGTGGAATTCTGCCGGCAGGCATACTGGACAGGGTTGCCATTCCCTTCTCCAGGGGACCTTCCCGACCCAGGGATTGAACCCGCGTCTCCGGCATTGCAGGCAGATTCCTTACTGTGTGAGCCAGCGGAGAGGCCCTTCTGACCTCACATAACAGGTCCGTGTCCAAATGCAGTTACATCAGGGTCGGAGCGTCAACACTTGCATTTTGCGGGAAAAGGTTCAGTCCTTAGCTTTCTGGACAGAACTGCAAACGGCCTTATGTCCAAAAAGAAATGGTGGAGGTAATTCTCCTCCGTGAGTCTGTGTCCGTGAATTCGCCTATTGGCTCACATTTATTTGTAACCTCAGAGCCGTACGCATGGTCGTTTTGAGGTCTCCCATGGACGGACGTGTGCAGCGTGGCAAAAAGTATGTATCCATCAACGTGTGTGTCCGAGGCTCAGGTCAGATGAGGCAGTAGCCGAGTCTTGCTTGGTTTTCTCACTGGGGCCACGTGGCCTCCTCTTGGCCTTAGAGCCACAGGGTCCAAGTTTGGGAGGTTTTTGCTGTCTTAAATGGCCCCNCGGCCTGGACCTGGTCACACCCAGGTGGAAGAGCTGCGGTTGCTCGGGGCTCGCTCCGAGGCCCCGGCCGGGCCTGCTCTGCACGCCGGTCCCTTCAGTCCTTCTCCAATCGGCTCCCTGAGCGCGGCGTGTTTCTGATTTTCTGACCTAATGAGGATGGGGGTCAGCTGGGCGGGAGAGGCAGCGCGCAGGCTCCCGGGGCCCAGGACAGCCGGACCCCCGCCTCCGGCTCCTGAGCGCTGGGCGCCGTTGTGAGGAACTGGCCCCTGGGGGGTGGGCCCGGGTCCCCGGGCCGGCGCCGGGGCTGCTGCCGCCGGGCTGTGGCCGCCGCGTCCCCTGGCCTGCAGGCTGCCGCGCCGGCCCCCTCGGGGTCTGTCTGAAGCCCCCCAGGCTGCGCCCGGAGCCGGTGAACGGCAGACACTCACTGCGGATCTCGGGGGGCTGCAGGCGGACGTCTCTGCCCCGCTTCTCACAGCGCCCTCGTCCGCCCAGGCCGTCCCGACAGCGCACACGGCCGCGCCGCTGAGGCACAGGTATGGAGTCCTCCCAGCTCTTGAGGCTGCAGGCGCCGGGGGTTGGTTCTTCTGGAGGCCTCTCTCCGGCTCGCCGGCGGCCGCCCGCGAGCCGTGCCCTCACAGGCCTTCCCTTGGCCTGTGCGCTGAGGGACAGAGAGAGCTCTCTCTTCCTCTTCTTAGGAGGCCCCCAGTCCTAGAGATCTGGGCCCCGTCCTTCCGACAGCACCCACCAGGCTCCTCTGTCCGTGGAATTCTGCCGGCAGGCATACTGGACAGGGTTGCCATTCCCTTCTCCAGGGGACCTTCCCGACCCAGGGATTGAACCCGCGTCTCCGGCATTGCAGGCAGATTCCTTACTGTGTGAGCCAGCGGAGAGGCCCTTCTGACCTCACATAACAGGTCCGTGTCCAAATGCAGTTACATCAGGGTCGGAGCGTCAACACTTGCATTTTGCGGGAAAAGGTTCAGTCCTTAGCTTTCTGGACAGAACTGCAAACGGCCTTATGTCCAAAAAGAAATGGTGGAGGTAATTCTCCTCCGTGAGTCTGTGTCCGTGAATTCGCCTATTGGCTCACATTTATTTGTAACCTCAGAGCCGTACGCATGGTCGTTTTGAGGTCTCCCATGGACGGACGTGTGCAGCGTGGCAAAAAGTATGTATCCATCAACGTGTGTGTCCGAGGCTCAGGTCAGATGAGGCAGTAGCCGAGTCTTGCTTGGTTTTCTCACTGGGGCCACGTGGCCTCCTCTTGGCCTTAGAGCCACAGGGTCCAAGTTTGGGAGGTTTTTGCTGTCTTAAATGGCCCCCAGGCACCGTGCTGGAGTGAGCACGCCGGGGTTGCAAAGTCTGAGATGCCTTGCCCGGCCTTCCGGGGACAACACGCCCGTTAGGGGAGCGTCCCGCAGGCCGGGGTCACAGGCTGCTGGATGCAGGCTCCATGTGAATGGAGCATCGATGCGCATCCTGTGAGGTGATACAGGATAGTATCGAAACAGACAGAAAACAAGGTCACGTGCTGATAGGTTGGTGGACGTGTTGTGGCCAGAAGTTGGCCGGAGCCTCCCTGTTCATCCCCAGGAGCCGCGGTCAGCATTCGCTAGTTCAGAGTTCCCGGAGACTGTACAGGACGCAATTACTGTGAACGTTTGACCTTAGGTCTTAAAGTCAGGAAGCCCTGAGGAAGGTGCCACCGGCATTCGTTATTTGGACTTTGGTTGTCAACGGAGCTCCGAACGCTCAGGTGTCTCTAAGCACGTGAGTGCTTGGCGGAACCTTGGCTTTTTAATTATTAGCTTTGACATCATCAGCCTCCGGCGTTGGTGGTCAGACACCGGTGATGACGGGCAGGTCATGGAAAAAGACTTGTTACAAGTGGAAACCCTCGCCCCTACTGGCCAGTGAGGCTCGGAAGCCTGACCCGGAGAGAAGAGCGAAAACCCTTGTGTTCCGTGTTAGAGGTCAACAGTCTCTGAAGAATGTGGTGGCTAATGGGGGGGCCGTGTTACTTTCTGGTTAGTTTGTTTTAAAATATCAATACTGTTTTCCAGTAAAACATTGAGTGTCACACGTTCTTTACCTGTAAACTGGATGGTGCCAGGTAGACAGCCAAGTGGAGGGGCTGGCCAGCTGGCTGACCAGCAGATTTCTCTGGCATCTGCTCGGCTTTCGTCGGTCCGATCCCACCCGAGCCATCCATGTGAGCCGGCGTGGCCCCAGCGCCTCCAGAGCCAGGTTACCACGCCACAGACTGTTTGCATAATGTCAAATGCAGGTTTCTCTGGCAACCCTGCCAGCTTAGCCGTTATTACTCAGATTTTAATGAAAAGAGGGGTGCTGTGCATGTGGAGAGAGACGTTTTAGCGACAACAACCTGTGTTATTTAAACATTTGCCTCCAAACCACTCTTGTGAGCCACTGAGCGCTTGCAAACGTCCCGTCTCCCCGGGGAATGGAGCAACAAGCCCACAGACACGCGCCCTCCAGGGCAGCCCCAGGGGGAACGACCCCTCCCGGAGCAGGTGTCCAGCCTCCAGGACACTGGGCCGTTGTTCCCAGCTCAAAGTCTTTTCCATTTCAGATGATGAAGATGGACAAATATTCCGGTGTGTGTGGGGGTGAGCATTCTACCCCACGGAGCCTGAATCATGGCTCTACATGCTAAGAGCACACGGAGCCTCTTCCCTGGACACCCGGCCGCCCTGCGCTCCAGCCCGAGAGGCGACAATGTCTGCCTGCACTCTGTCCCTGGCTGTGTGTTTTTGGAGCAGGCTGGGGTGACATTCAGCCTCTGCACTCGTTTTTATGATAATTCCAAGTAAATTGTGGTGCAATAAACTCTTCAAGCCTGTCTTTCTTGTGAAAGCCGTGAATCAATCAGCTGTGGCTTTTTTGGGGGCTTTTCAATGTATGGTGATCATTTAGATTTGACGTGCATTGTGAGACCTGGGCTCGCCTCCTCTCTCTGGTCTGTCATTAATTCCAGCCTCTGCTATTCTGAAGTACAGTGAAGGATGGCTGAGAAATCATTGCCCTCTTCAGCTCCGTGGTTGCACAAAATAGCAGCGCAATAATTTTTTGTCAATGTTTTACTCTAAAAGCTTTCTACGTCAGTTTTGAAAAGGAAGCAATAAAGCCCATTCAATGGTATGAATAAAAATCCTTTGAGGGTTAGGAGCGGAGCGTCTTTTCTTCAGCTGGTAATCAAATTGGAGCTGAAATGAAATTGAGTTTTCTTATGAAAATAGCCTTTGTTGCTGGGAAGGCTGGTAATTCATAAACAATAACCTGCTCTTTTGTGTGGATAATAATATATTCATGTTCTTTCAATAGGGTAAAAGCCAGACCTAGTGCATTATGGTACAGTAAAAGCCCAGAAGGAGCGGCGGGGGCCCTCCAGGAGGAGACGCGGCGCGCGGCCCGGCTCTCGGAAGCCTGCAGAAACGGCCCTCCGCTCGTCTGCTTGCTCGCTTGTTGCCGCTGCACAGCATCCGGCTCCTCGTGGCCGGGCTCCAGCTGTGCCCATCGTCACCCCGGCGGCGGCAGCCGGAGACCCTGCCTGCCGCCCCCGATGCCCGGGCTGCTCCGAGCCGCCTCACGGCCCCACGAGGATCGGGACCGGACCAGACAGCAGCTGGACGTCCGCGCGGGAGGTAGGCGCTGGTGCCCCCGCAGGAGTGGGTGTCCTGGGGGTGGGGGCCCCGGGGGCCGGGCCTCTTCTGCTGAGCGCTCTTCTGCTGAGCGCTGGGGCGGGACACAGAGGGTCCGGTTGTCTGAACCACAGTGGCCGCCGCTGGGTCGGGGGGGGGGTCCCGGGGGCCACAGCAGCTCTGCCCTGGATCCGGCGTGGAGGGAGCCGGGCCGGGTGTGCCGGCCACCGGGCCGAGCTGGGGTCCGCCAGGGCGCGGTGTGAGCGGGGGCAGGAGGGCTGACTCTCGTGGGCAGGAGGGACCTGCCGCTGGATCGCTGCTCACATCACTGTTGCCACCTGGGCAGCCGGGACTTGCGCTCTCTGTCTCAAGTTGGTGGAAAGTTCTGTTCTGGGGATTGCAGAGACGTGTGCCAGCCCCACCCTCGGTGTTTGCTGTGTCTGTGGAGAGAGCCCTGGGGCTCCCGGATCCAGACTGGTGTCGGGGCGCGCTGGGCCAGCCAGGGGTGGAGATGTTCCCTGGAGGTCGCTTTCTGTCCCCCTTTCCCAGGGACTGTAAGCACGACCCTCCTGACAGAACGCCCTCGCTGTGCCCGGGGAATCGTTCCCGGCTGCTTTTGAAGTTCCAGCGTCTGGCTCTGAGTGTGGTGCCCAGGACAAACAGGAAGAAAGGAAAGCCCTCTGGGTGCTGAGAAGCGTACAGGGTGGTGTGGGCAGAGTCTGCGCTGGTTGGAATCAAGTCCTTCTTCTCGCTGGGTTTTGACTGTGTGGTGGATGGTGGCAGTCTTACTCTGGGTTACCTTTATTTTGGGGTGAGGATCCCGCAGAATAATGAGGATCTTTTGCCTCACCTGAGGACTCTGCAGACTCCATCCTGGGTTCAGAACTGGCGAAGGGAGACACTGAAATTAGACCATGGTGTGGGTTTTAAACTACTAAACTTTGAGTTTCGGGGAAATGGAATCAATAAACGCTGAGCCTGCCTCACAGAAACGGACAGAAAACGCGAGCAGCGTGGGGTGTCACTGTCTCTGAGATAAGGCAGGGCTGTGTGCTAGGTTCAGGGCTGGCTAACAGGTATTTTTGCCTTGTTTTGGTATTTTAATGAGGAAATTGTGTGCTTAACGAAAGGAACTTTTAAAGGCACAGTGGACGTTGACAGCTGGGATAATATATGTCATTACCCAATGAGTTTACAGGGACGTACGTTTTGGCGCTTTACTTAACACACCTTGATGTGTTTTCAGCTCTAACAAATATTACTTTTCTTTGAAGTCTTTCAAAATGAGGATTCTAATTGTATGTATTCTATTCTGCTGCGGTTAGTGTACTGTGCTTTTCAATATCATGAGCAGCTAAGTAAATTCTGATGTTTAAAATCTCTTTCACATGCATTTTGGGGGGAAAACACCAGGGTTCCTGTGGCTTTTATTATCTACTTCGTCAGAGAAACCCTGACACGTTCCTTCTTACTTTCTCCCGCTGACAGCTGCGTCAAGTGGGGCTTTATTCTTAATGCTAAACTTAAATTGATGCAAAAGAAAAGATTGCTAATTGGCAAAGAACTGGCTTTCGACTTCATGCAAAGGAAATGATAAGGAAAATCTCTTGGAGTATCTCCACTGTGGGAGACATGGTGAAGAGAGAGATTTTATTCATGATGGAAACTATTGATCATGTATCACAGCACATTTTCAGCCTGAAAACTCCGATTGCCTGCGTTTTAACTATTTGGTGGGCTTGATGGAAAGTTCTCTGTGATTCCTGTTGTAACCCGTGGCTTTGCTCCCTCCACCTGAGAGGTGCCCCCTGAGAGCGGGGAGGGGTGAGGGGTGTCTGATGCCGGACAGGGGCCTGGCCACCCAGAGGGCGGGCACCTGGACCCTGGCCTTGAGCCTGGTTTCTCTCCAGTTACTTGAAAATGAGAAAAGTGAGTGGTCTGCCTCGGCCGCTGCCTCTGCGGCCAGTGTGTCTCCTCCGCGCCCCTCTAGGGATGCCGTCAGGCCTGCGGGTCACAGGGGCCGCCCCCGGGCATGGCTGGCACCCAGCCCCTCCCCTGCCCGGGGCACCGAAACGGAGCCTGATGGGTCTTTGGCGTGAGAGGGCCTTTGGCAGGAGGTGGAGACCAGGTGTCCCGGGAGGGGCGGTGCCAGGCGTCCTCTGGGCCCCCTAAGACGCAGCAGGGTGAAGGCGCCCTCCCCCGCCAGATGGGGTCACCGGGGTCAGGAAGGCGCCCTCCCCCGCCAGACGGGGTCACCGGGGTCAGGAAGGCGCCCTCCCCCGCCAGACGGGGTCACCGGGGTCAGGCCGCTCGCGCTCTGGGCTCCGGCTTCGCCGAGGGCTACAGAGCCACCGGCCCGTGGCCCCGGGGCAGCCTGGAGCCGCAGGCGGAGCGCGCCTCACTTCCTGAGGACTCGGGCCTTCGGGGCCGGGGGGGAGCGGCTGGGGGCCGCGGGGGCCGGGCCAAAGCCGCGCTTGCGGAGCTCGTGCAGGCCGGGCGCCACCCCTGTGCCCAGCGGCGGCAGGGGTCCGCCCGAGGCCCGCCGGGCCCTCCCCGGGGGCCGCCCCGGCTCCCGCATCGCGGCCGCGGCGCCGCCACCCTGCCTGGCGCGGCGACGTGGAGTCGTCCGTCTCCCACCGAGACCCACCAGGGTCCACAGTCCGCCTCGGCCTGCAGGCCCCGCTCCTGGGGCTGCCTCCCGACCAGCTTCCTTGGTTTCCTTGGAGACAGGGAGGCCGGCACCCAGCCCCGCGGGAGCTCACCCGGAACCCGGGGGGCCGCTCCCCTTGGACGACCCCGCGTCACTCTGCGCGGGTGGCTGGATGCCGGGCTGGGAGGCCCGCGGCCTGGTCCCCCCACGCGGTCTCCTCTGCCGGTGTTTTAAAAGCTGTAGATGGAATATGAAGGTGGAGAAGGGGGAAGGAAGGAGAGGAGGAGGGGGATGTCCACTGAGGAAGGGTCAGTGTCCCGCATGGCTGTCTTGTCCACACCTGTGACCTGGCACAGGCCGGTGGCTTCTGTGAGCGAGGAGGCAATGGCCCGCGTTTACGCTGAGGCGAATGTCGGTGGGGTCCTCCCATCAGCGTCACGTCAGCCTTTTAATTCTGGACTGTCGAGTGGCTTGCGGTCACCTCGGCCATGCGAGGCTTTCCACCAGGCAAAGAAGTGTATATTCATCTGTAATAGAGATGTTTGAATGTATATTTTTTATTTTTCAGGGAATCAGAACATAGATGCAAACAAATGAGTTTCGATCTTAGAAAAAGAGACAAGTGAGAGTTGGCTGAAAAATAGGCACTTTTTTTTAGTGCTGGAGGCCAGTGTCGGCCATTTCAAAGGGCACCATGCAGACAATTATCTGTCAAGAATTGCACCTCGAGCATTTCTTTCTTTCTTTCTTTTTTCTTCTGTTTTAATCTGTGCTACACGACCTTCCTCTCTCTAGAACATTGGGTGAAATGCTCTTCTACCTCTGTATGCAACCACCTTTCCAAGCTCACTGGTCTGGGATGAGGCCATCATGACTTGGGACATCCCCTTCGTCTTCTGCTGTGGAAAATTAAGAGATTGCTTGTTCGTGGCAGACATGCAACGTTTTCAGATCCTACTTATACTGTATTCTTACCCCGAGCACACATCTCAAAAACCTAATGCCTAAATCTTCCTCCAGCTAGTTCTGAAAAACTTCGTAGTACTGAAAGATGAACCTGAAAATATGCAATTGTATATTTTACCTCGGTTTTAGTTCTCCCTTAGTGTATATTATCCAGAAGGCCAACTGCCAGGTATCTGAGATATTTTATCTTGACAGTGAAGAAATGCCTCTAGCATTCTTTGGAAAGTGTTGGATAAATTCTCAAAATCTCATTTTTCTTCTTTTTGAAAAATTAAAATATAGTGTAAAATATAATAACCTAGACAGTATATTAAAAAGCAGAGACATTAGTTTGCCCACAAAAGTCCATATAATCAAAGCTATGGTTTTTCCAGTAGTCAAGTACGGATGTGAGAGTTGGACTATCAAGAAGGCTGAGCACCGAAGAACTGATGATTTTGAATTATGGTACTGGAGTAGACTCTTGAGAGTCCCTTGGACTGCAAGGAGATCCACCCAGTCAATCCTAAAGGAAATCAGTTCTGAGTATTCATTGGAAGGACTGATGCTGAAGCTCTAATCCTTTAGCCACCTGACGGGAAGAGCCAACTCATTGGAAAAGACCCCAGTGCTGGGAAAGATTGAGGGCAAGAGGAAAAGGGGGTTACAGGAGATGAGATGGTTGATAGCATCATTGACTCAATGGACATGAATCTGAGCAAACTCCAGGACATAGTGGAGAACAGAGGAGCATGGCGTGCTACCGTCCATGGGGTCAAAACAGTCAGACACAGCTTAGCAACTGAACAACAAGAATAAAATATAATATAAAATATAAAAAGAAATATTCCGTCAAAACTCCTGGCCCTGGGAGAAAGCATTCAGTTGGTGGGGGTCTTAGCATTGTAGAAGCATCCTGTGTGTGTTTCCAACACAGAGAGCATGTCTTTCCTACATTGTGGTTTTGAGGTCCTTGAGATGATGTTTGAGGAGTTACAAGTTTGCTTATTTCTGGAGATAGCAAATGGAATCATTAGAGTTAGTTTTAATTCTTTTCTCAGTATTACTGTATAATGAAGTTATCTTTAATCTTAAAGAAAACGTATAAAGTGTGTTTCATAGCATGAATCATCTATACAGTCGGTCTTAAATAATTGTAGTCGAGTTCTGCTGGACAATGTTTTGGCTGTTATTCCTGGGTTTAAAGCACAGATTTTGAAGACGTAACTTTACAGGAAAAGGAACTGAGGGAGGCCTGGCAGTGGCCCCATCCCATCTCTGGGTGTCAAGTAAAGACCGTGTGTTGGGCGGTTACCCCAGATCATGCTCATGCTTAGAAATGGGTGATTACCTTTGCGTAAACACATCTGCTTTCCCTCCTCTTGGATTTGTGGATTATTTGAATCCACCCACCTCTGCCATTCCTGACCCTGGCTACTTTTCTGGGCCTTATATCCTTCAGCTGAAAATAAAGGGGTTCCTTGTCCCTGGGGTCATTTAAATCCTTACATCCTTTTTTTTCTGGGGTTCCCTTGTGGCTCAGAAGTAAAGACCCTGTCTGTTAATGCAAGAGACAAGGGTTCGACCCCTGGGTTGGGAAGATACCCTGGAGAAGGGAATGGCATATCACTCCAGTGTTCTTGCCTGGAGAATCCTGTGGACAGAGGAGCCTGGCGGGCTATAGTCCACGGGGTCAGAAAGTGTTGGATACAACTTAGTGAATAAGCCACCACCACACCATCCTTGATTCCCAAGGTTGAGCACCCAACAAGCGTGCAGCTAGGCCCCAGAGCACGCAGGGCTGGCTCCCCACTCCTAGTATTTACAGGGCCAGAAGTTGAGCACCCAACAAGCATGCAGCTAGGCCCCAGAGCACGCAGGGCTGGCTCCCCATTCCTAGTATTTACGGGGCCAGAGCGAGAGAGCCGAGACGGCCCCCCGGGCCATGGGTCTCGGTGTTCAGCTATGAATCAAGCCACCAAATGTGGGTCCTGCCTTCTTGAGAAAATGCTCTAAGGATCACTGAAGGCCTGGTTTGCACATAGAAGTCTCACCTTCGGGGGCCTGGCAAGGGACCTGGTGGGTTCAGGTAAGTTGGCTCCAGAGCCACGGCCGTGCACCCTACTCCTGCCCCATGGACCCGCCAATCCGCACCCCATGTCACTGCTGCTGCCTCCTGGGGAAGGCCAGTCGGGGAAGCGGCCCACGCAGGCCCAGGCTGGGGCTGGCGTCCCTCTGCATGCAGGACTCCAAGGTCTTAGCCCCTGGTGGGGGGTGTGGGCCGATCCAGTGGGTGTGTCCCCTGGTGACCGGCCACTGGGGTGGGATTGCCTGGGGGGCGGCTCGGGCAAGGACCTGTGAGGTGTAAGGGCTCAGGCAGGCGCCCTCCAGCCCTGGTGCAAGGACGGAGGACTCGGTGGCCCCTGCTGTGCCGTTCTCAGGACACGGGGCAGGGTGTGGAGGCTGCATCTCTGGGGCCAGTGCAGCCCAAATATTAGGATGTGTCAATATTTACTCAACTCCTGGCAAGTACTGCCGTCAGTGAGGGCTACTGCTCTTTACAATGGAGTTTAATTCATTAGCCAACAACTGGACTTGGCTGAACCTTAATGGGGCTTCCCAGGTGGCGCTCAGAGTAAAGAACGCCAATGTGCACGAACTTTAATTAAGACCGGAATTTAGGCCCAGTCTGCCTCAGAGGGTGGACGTACCTTCAGGGGGAGGCAGGATGACAAAGGTGAGGCTCAGGGGTCCCCCTGCCTGGAGACAGCAGGCGTTGGCCACCCTTGCCTCCTCAAGCCTGGCTCTCCCCGCCTGGGACGATCGGACAGTGAGACCCACCCGCTTGGGCCGTCCTGAGGACGTGATGAGCTAACAGCCTGGTGCTGGGAGCTCCCGGAGCACATGAAGAGCTCTCAGTCCACGCCGCCTCACTGCTGCACCCCGGCCTCTCACGTGAACTTCCTTAGTTTTAGCACCTCTGATCTGGTGGGTCATGGTGATCAATCTGATTGACTCTTCAATAGTTAGGGAGTTATCTGTGATTTGTTGACTTTCCGAGGAGGGAGGGATACCTGGACTAATTACTGATGACAGTCCTTCTCCTGGAATCCTTCTCCTGGAATCCTTCTCCTGGAATCCTTCTCCTGGAGATGCTCAGGAAGGAGGAACCACAACCAGTTTGCTGCGGTTGATGTTGGCCAAATCTCTCAGACTAAGATGTGGGACACGCAGCATCTTGAAGCAATAAAGCCTCATGATCACCCCCAGAATGCTGGATGTTCAGAAAGACACAAATTGCTGCATTTTGAAAGGGACAAAACATTTTGTCTCGTATTCTGGGCACAAACAGTCTTTACAAAAAGAAGATAATTGACTTGAAATTTCTCACCCTTCTCTTGGAAGGAGATCAGCTCTACTCAGGATCCAGCGTCAAATCCAAACCAAATGTTTTCTCACAACTAGCGTCTTTCCCCGGGGAAGGCAATGGCACCCCACCCCAGTACTCTTGCCTGGAAAATCCAATGGACAGAGTAGCCTGGTGGGCTGCAGTCCATGGGGTCGCTAACGGTCGGACAGACTGAGTGACTTCACTTTCACTTTTCTCTTTCATGCATTGGAGAAGGAAATGGCAACCCACTCCAGTATTCTTGCCTGGAGAATCCCAGGGATGGGGGAGCCTGGTGGGATGCCGTCTATGGGGTCACACAGAGTCGGACACGACTGAAGTGACTTAGCAACAGCAGCAGCAGTATTCCATTGTATATATGCTGTCTCTTATACACATCTAGATGTGTATAAGAGACAGGTGTAGCAGCAAGCAGAGCCTCGAATGCCTCTGGGTCCTGCTCCCCTGAGAGGTTCAGGCTGGTGTTCTTGGGGGTTTATTCCTACAGAGAGACATCCGGGGAGAGTGGCAAGAAGGGGCAGGACCGTTTTTCTCGTCCCTTGTTTAGATGAGCCTTCATTCCTTCGGGAAAGAAAGGTGATCCTGGGGAAGGAAGGAGGCCCGGGCCTTCACAATGTGCTATTGTGGGCTGCAGCCAGTTGGCAGCCAGACGGGGGAACGTAGCAGTCCCTGTGCTTATCTGCAGACAAGGGATCCCATTTCTGCCGCTGCAGAGAGGGAGGCAGGCCCCAAGGCTGTACAAAATGCCCGCTTGTTTTGGGGGGCACCCCCGTGGCACCTGCCCCGGCCCCCACGCTGAAGGGGGTGGGGAGCGCTGCCTACCCTGTCCTCGTCAGATGGAAGTGCTCCTTTAAGGGGCTGCTTTGAATGGTGGCTTTTAGCAGAGCCCTGGCCTGTATTGCTTCCTTTGTGGCTCAGCTGGTAAAGAATCCGCCTGTAATGTGGGAGACCTGGGTTCGACCCCTGGGTTGGGGAAGATCCCCTGGAAGAAGGGAAAGGCTACCCAGTCCACTATTCTGCCCTGGAGAAGTCCATGGACTGTTACAGTCCACGGGGTTGCAAAGAGTCAGACATGACTGAAGCGACTTCTACTTCACTTTCACACTGGCCTGTATTAGAAAGGATGAGGTTGGGTGATTCCTGAGTAGCGAGGGATCTTAGGGGACTGAGTGGCTGGGACTTTGCAGCTCAGAGAGGGTAAGTGGTTTTCCCAAAGACACAAAGCCTTGCGGAACCATTCTCTCTAGCTCATGCTGAGTTTTTTGAGTTTTTTTTTTTTTTTTTAAAAGACAAATGTAGTAAAGAGCAGTGTAGCCGTTCTTCTGAGGTCAGCGTGACACTGTGGCCAGGAAGAAGAGCATTTCTGATTCAGAGGGCTTGGCCGTGTGAAGGGAGCAGTGTGCCCACCAGCATGGGTGGGTGGAGGTCCCCCCCCCCGCCTTCATCCCCGTTCTGCAGCCCCCAGACTTGGCCGTGTCCATGTGTGCTCTCTCTCGTAAACTTTTCCTGCGGCATTTCGGTTCTATGAGAGATGCTGAGGCGTCTCTGTTTCTGGAAGAGGTGACCCACTCCCCTCAGACCCACCGGGGGAGCTGGCTGGGTAACTGAGACTTCTGGGACCTCTCAGACCTGCCGATTGAAATCTCCAGGGCGAGGCCTGGAACCTGCATTTTAAGAAGTCCCTTAAAGGTCCCAAGGTCAGCCAAGGTGTGAGCGCCTCTTGCCCGGAGCCAGGACGGAGCTTCAGACCTTGAGCCTGCCCCGTGGCTGTGCCCCCAGATCAGCCGTTTCCCAGTCCCTGAGCCTTGGGGTTTAGTGTGTAAGGCAGAGACACCATGCCTGCCTTCGAGGTCAAGATCGCCTAAGGTGTAGAAAACGTTCAGTGCCTGGGGCGTGGTGGCCTTCAGTGGGCCGGCTCACTGGTGATCAGGGCAGGGTAATTTGGGGTACAGAGGGGTGCAGGCGCTGGGTGGGAGGGTGTGCCCGCTGGGAAGGCATCTAGCCATGAGCAGCCTCCTGGAGGAGGTGACCTTTGGGACTGGGGAAGAGACTGCATTTAGGGCCTCGAAGCTGCAGCTTACAGAAGAGCCTATAGGGACTCCTGGAGATGGTGCCCTCCGGCCCTCTGTCGGGTACCCGGGCTCCCAGAACTTGGGGTTCTTGGGGGGCACTCAGAGCTGGCTTCTTGCTTGGGGAGGTGGTGTCGGAGTGCACCCACATGCTTGCCCGTCCCTTGGGGCTCCTGATTCTCCAAGCGTTGTCTGCCCTCCGGAGCAGCCGCAGACTGGGAGTGGCTGATGGAGGGCCTGCCTCGGAGGAGCCCCCAGGACCGCCTGAACCTGACAGCTGTTGAGAGGACACTCTCCTCTACTGGTTTCCACAGCACTTCCCTTCCCTTCCCCTGACTGCCTCCTTGCTCAAGTGTCCCTGCCCCTCCCGTCATGCCTTCCCCCTTTCCTGGGGGCACCGAGCCCCCTCCTCTGTGCCTGCAGCCCTCCCACGGCAGGGGCAGCACCTGCTTATAGGAGATGAGGGTCCTGCCACCACCCCCCCGCCACCATCCTGTGTTCCCACTTTAGCAGCTGGGACCTTGAGCTCAGGAAGGCCCTTTCCTGAGCTGCACGCTCCTGCATCTAGGTGAGGTCACCTAGATGTCACCAGGCACGTGCCTCCTGGCCCCTCTGATGCCAGCCTAAAAATGACTCGCCCCAGGAAGCCGGGTGGGAGGGATTTGTGTCCCCCTCCCCTGCACACACACACATGCTCCGCCATACACACACACACACACACACACACACACTCCGCCACACACACACACACTCACACACACACACACACTCCGCCAAGAAACTGAGGTCTTTGGAACTAGAACTCAGGTTCTCTGACCCTGCTTTTGCTCCCCACAACCGGTGATGCTCTTGGACAGTAAGTAAAAGTGAAAGCCGCTCAGTTGTGCCCAACTGTTTTTGACTCCAGGGACTATACAGTCCATGGAATTGTCCAGGCCAGAATACTGGAGTGGGTAACTGTTCCCTTCCGCAGGGCATTTTCCCAACCCAGGGATCGAACCCAGGTCTCCTGCATTGCAAGCAGATTCTTTACCAGCTGAGTGGGTGCCCTTGCCATATACCTGCCCCAGGCCTTCAAGTTTCGCCCAGGCTCCGAGAAGACAGGGCACCAGGGGAGCCCCGAGAAGCCGATCTGGACCTAACCTGGGTCTTCCTCTTTCTGGAGCCCGCTCCTCCCACCATCTTCCTGAGGCCGCACCTCTCCTGCTGGACGCAAGTCCCCACCACCCGTGTCCTGTGAGCCCGCCCTGAGCACCCACCAGACCGGAATGTGGACCCTGACGGGTGCTTTGTGCACCAGAAGCGCCCCCTGCTGGACTCCTGAAAATAGCAAAATCTCAAAACTCACCTACAGCTCGTTTTCCCAGAGCACATGTGTCTGGCCATTCCCAGCTGAGGGCACTTGGCCCACCTGATCTGAAGCCTCCTTCCTCCGCAGCCCGTCCATAGCCTCAGCCTCCCACCTCAGCGGCTCCAGCCTTACCTCCGTGGCCTCTGGTCCCTGCCCTGCCTGCCTCTAGGCTCCTGCAGCCCCGCACTCCCCTGGACTGGGTACTGTCCTGGTGTCTACTCCCCGGCATGGGCACTCTGCCTGTGCATCTGTGAGCCTCCAGCAGTGGGCGCAGGGAGCCCTGGGCACTTGGCGCCAGTGATTTGACCTTAGATCAAGGAGGCTAGAGCTGCAGGAGCCCCTGAATTTTTGTCAAAGTACCAGAAAAGCTCTTGTCCCCTTGCGCGGCCCCCTGACTAGAGCCCCACGTGGATCCTTGGAATTGCAGTGAGCCTCGTGCTGGGGGTGGGTCTGCCCTGGACACCTGCGCTGCCCAGGGTCCTCGTGAGTCACATGGTTCTTAGTGCCTGTCCCAGGACTTCGCAAGTGCACGTGTGCGCGTGTGTGTTAGTGTGTGCGTGCCCACAGGTGTGCACCCGTGGTCGCTGGACTGGAGGCCCCGAGCGCAGGGCAGGTCCCTCTCCTCTTTGTCCCCCAGACTGGCATTTAATCCCGTGGTCCCTGGAGCTTTGGTGACTGCTGGGGGCCTTTCTCAGGATCCTTTCGACACCTCACGATGCTGCAGGCTCAGTCCCTGAGCTCCGCATGTCACGTCTCGTTGCTCCCTGGCACACCTCCCATGGTCTCCGCAGTATCTCCCCTGGGTCACCGCCACCTTCCCCCACTGCCCCCAGGGACAGCGGGGGCACCGGGGCTCTGGGTCCCGGGTGTGTGTTTGGGTTTGAATGATGCGTGTTTACTGAGCTTCCCTGCCGCCCGCACCAGCAGCTCCAAATGACATTTCAGGAATTGAATTACGACATTTCAGTACTTGCAGAATCCAGGAATAGATAATTTGATTATATCTGTTGGAAGTCGTTGCCACAACTGGCTCCGTTTCTTCGCCAACATCCCTCCCTCGTGGGGAGAGACAGCAGAGGAATGCCACAAGCCCTGGATTGTCCTCGGAGCGCGTCTCCCAAGCCGGTGGCCTTTCCTTGGGGTTGGGGAGAAGCCCTAGGCTGCCTCCAGGCAGGACCCGGGCCTGCCTTGTGTGCCCCTGGTGCCCAGTTGCCCAGCCTGCCCTGCGTGGCAGAGCTGACCCAGGACCCAGACCCGCTGAAGCTGCCGCTCTGGGGTGGCGGCCAAGGCAGAGGTCTGTTCCTCCCGCATGAGGGGCCAGGGAGCGGGGGCGACCCCGCTGTGCCTGAAGCTGCATCAGGACTCTCCAGGCCTGATCTCTGGGCTCCATCTCGCCTCTTCCAGGTTGTTTCTTTGGGGCTCACATGTCCCATGGCCCCAGCAGCCCCCATGGCCGACTGCTGCTTCCTCTGCCTCCTAGGAAATTCTCTCTGGGGTTTCCCAGCCTCGTGGTATCAGTGAACCCGTCGAGGTCACAGGGCGCCCTTCTTGGCTTTTCAAGGACTTCTGCCTTCCTGCCTTCTGGCTGGGAGTCCAGCGGCTGGTTGAGTGTAGACACGTGCCCTGGGCACCTGTCTGGGTTCTGTGTGGAGCTGAGCTGAGCCCTGGCCCGGCCCCTGTCCAGGGCGTGAGCCCAGAGGTGTCTGCTGAGACAGGGGGGAACCCCTCCCAGCAGTGAGACAGGGAGCAGGTGTAGACCCTGGTGTCCGGGAAGAAGTGAGTTTTCCTAATAAACTTGAGAAGAGAGGTTCTGAGCCAGGAAGGGCAGCTCGGCTCCTGCCCTCCTTCCCCTCTACTCTTTTGGGGCCCTTCTCTCCGTGTCTCAGCCTGAGGACGTAGCTGGGCCCTCTTGCTTGGGTGGTTTTAGGTGTAGGGTCAGGCTCCATGGGATCCAGGCCCAGGGCTTGTTGCTTAGTCACTCAGTCATGTCCAGTTCTTTGTAGCCTGCCAGACTCCTCTGTCCATGGGGTTCTCCAGGCAAGAATACTGGAGAGGGTTGCCATGCCCATCTCCAGGGGATGTTCCTGACCCAGGGATTGAACCCAGGTCTTCTGCCTTGGCAGGCAGATTCTTTACCATCTGAGCCTCCAGGGGCTTCCCAGGGCTGGGAACCCGCTTTTGTCTTCCATGTGGGGCCTGAGCCCTGTTCCGGATATGGACCTGCGGGGGTGTAGCCAAGCTCCAAGAAGTGAGAAGGGGGCTAGCACAGGACAGGAGGCAGGTTGATAACACAGGTCTTGTTGGTGGTCGCTTTAACGAGCAGGGCCCGTGGACCTCCAGGTTGCCTCTGGTTCAGTTCCTTCTGATGAAGAGCAGGTTCAACCACTGCGAAACCCGCTCCTGCCCCAGGGGCTCTCTGGCCAGCAGTGCCGTGGGAGGGACCTGAGGAGGAGGTGGCAGGTGAGCCAGTCAACGTTGTCGCCTGTTTGAGTCCCTCTTTGGTGGTTTCTGTATGTTATTTTTTTTATTTTTTCTGCCTGTGCCATGTGGCATGTGAGATCTCAGTTCCCTGACCAGGTATCAAACCTATGCCCCCTGCATTGGGAACACAGAGTCTTAACCCCTGGGCCCCCAGGAAAGTCCCTTGATTCCTCCTTAATCAAACAGCATATGCTGTGTTTGGATCCACCAGAGAAAGCTGCATGAGAGCTCAAAGGAAGCATGACTTCAACTAGACCGGAATTAATTATGCTTTAAGAGGTTCAACTTGGGATTTTGAAAAAAGCGAAAGGCTCTGGCCTCGCTGGGCCACTCCCAGTGTGTCCTTGAAGCCTTTCCACTCCTTGAAATGTACTTCTAAACATTCTGGAAAAACCAACTTTCTCCTTCCATCAACAGCCCTTATCTCCACATGCAGGCACATACCTACCTGGTCCACTTATCGTCTCGAGAGCCGACTGGGCTGGGCCCCCAGGGCTGCTGGGGACTCAGGTATTGTGTTTGGCAGCCTGCCCAGGGCAGCCCAAGCTTATCCTTGGAGGGGGCCCCAGTGGAGGGAGCGGAATGAACCTAGGAGCCCTTTTCTTCTTTCTCTCCCGAGTCCACCTCTCCCCTTGGTTAGTCCCTGCTTCCCCATCCCAATGCCTCTTCTTAGTTGGCATCCAGCCTGGTTCCCAGCCATCCCAGTGGCGCTGGGGCGTGGGGTGGAGGACAGAGCCGCAGCACCTGTGAGTGTGTGTCCTTCGTGTCCACGGCTGCATGCACGGAACCTGGTGTGTGTGTGTGGTGTGTGTGCGTGCACATGTGCTCACGGGGGACTTTGGGGTTAGGAGTTTTTGGCTGTTCTGTGTTTGTCCCCAGCTGTGGAAGTTCAAGGCCCCTGTGTGCAGAGCCAGACTGTCTCTCTGAGGATCGGTTCATGGGCTGCGGGCAGGAGGAGGAGGTGCTGGCCTCCGGGTGGCTTGGATCGCCTTGGAGCTAAGCAGGGTCCCTCGTGTCGGCGGCCCCATGGCTCCAGGCCGGGTTTGGCCCTGGTCCTGATCAGGAAGCCGCAGTGGGTGGCGGGCTGTGACTGGGTTCACTGCACTTGGACAGTTCTCTGCTCCTTAACAGGCTGCTTCCCATCCTTATTTCCTCTGCCCGAGGAGCCTGCAGATGCAGAAATGTACCTCGAGGGCCTGCGCTCTCTTACCTAAAAAGCCCGAGAGCCCGTGGCTTACCCGTCGGTGTCTGGTGAACAGACCGCAGTCTCGTTTCACCAGCCGGCTCTGCTTGCCCCTCGGCTCCGTCTCCGGTTCTGATCGTTCTTCAACTGGGGCTGAAGATCTAATGCGCCGCGTTTCCGGGGCGCGAGCTGCGTGGCTCTGCGGGCTGCGTGCCTCAGGTGAGGGTGGAGGGGCGCTTCTTCAGGGCGCCGTTTGGTTCCGCCTCAGTGTGTTGAGCACCCGTTCCCTGCCCTCCATCAATTATTAACCCCCTACTGTGTTCCAGACGCTGTGCTCCATGCGGGGGGACACACGATGGGTGAGGCTTGATGCCCGAGAGCTCAGGTGGGTTGGGAGGTGAGCAGGGAGGCATATATGTGACACGGTGTCATGGGTACTGCCACTGGGCCAGTGAGGGCCCACACTCCCTGGCCCGTAAGCTGAAGCTGGTCCTGGGGGAGTTGGTCAGTCCCCCATGGCCTCTGGAAGCCCCCTGGACTCTCTCCCTGCCCCTGATGTTTCAGTGCCTCCCTGAGTTAGCATATCGGCACCACAGGGCACCCCCTCCAGCCTCATTGTCCCGGCGCTGGCCTTGCCCCCGCGGGTGGGACAGTCTTGAACAGGTGTGAATCTGGGGGCTGAGAGCCCCAGCCGAGGCCGGGCCACTGAGGCCAGCAGGCCTGCGCGCCTAGGATGCTCCAGGACGGGGAGCAGCCTGTGGGCTGAGAGAGGCGGGTGGGCGACTGGCATGGGAGGCAGGCGGGAAACCGAGGCCTGGAGCAGCACGCTCTGTCCTGGGAGGAACAGGTCCAGCCCCCCACCACCTCCCAGCACATTCAAGACACTGCCGCTTCTCCATGAATAAGACATGAGATGGGCAGAGCCCTCGGTGTAGCATTGTTATCATCTGACTTGATAATAGAAAAATTAAAATTTAAAGTGATCTAAAGTGACAAGTGACAGGAATGTTCCTAGAAACCGGAGATTGGGTGGCGGAGCAGGTCCCAGGACAGACGGTAGCAGACAAAAACGCCCCTGGAGTGGGTGGTTTTAATGTTTCAGGGCCCTTAGTCGGGGACAAAAGGTCCCTTGATTCCAGGGCCGGGGCGGGGAGGAGGTCCCCATCTTCAGTGCCCTGGGTCCCAGGCCTAGGCCAAGTCACACTCCACGGCTTGGTTTCTGGGTGCAGGCTCCGTGGCCCTGGGGTGGCTCCTTCCTGCTGGGGTCCAGAGCTGACCCCTTGGACCTGAGGCCCCCTTCTCACTGAGAGCCCCCCTCACCCCCGCACCAGCCTCGGGGAGCAGACACTCCTCCGCCTGGCCCTTGGCAGTTGCAGGCCCGCGGAAAGCTGAGGGCCCTGGCCTGCCCCAGCAGCGCCCCTGCCCCGAAGGTTTGGATGTTCCCATTCCTAACCAGAGGGCCCTAGGGATTCTTAATCCAGGTCCCCGACCCTGCCTCCCCTGGGTCCCTGGGCCGTGCAGAGGAGCAGGCATGGGTGTATTTCGCTCAAAGATGAACCCATGATAAGGGTCCGGGTGAGGCAGGACTGGGGGCTGAAGGGGGGCAGGGGCGTGTTGGGTGGAAAGGAGAGAGTGCTTTGGCCTGTAGATCTGCACCGGCCTCTTGTAAGGAAGGGCCTGGGAGCCGAGCTGGGACAGAGAGGAGGCAGGCAGGACTTTCTGATGCATTTTAGTCTGTGTTTTCCCCACAGGGGCCTCTAGGAAAATCCAGCTGGATGAGTCCTCACGTCCCCTCTCCCTTGACTGGCTGTGCCCAAGCTCAGGGTGACCTGGCTGGGTTAGCTACCCGCCCCCCACCATGTCCCTACAGTCCTGTGCCTCCCCTTCCTTCTGGGTGTCCTAGATCTTCCCCTGAGCCGCTGGGCCACGACCTCCAGGTCACTGGGGCAGAACGCCAGCGCCCAGGGGACAGGACCACATAACACACTTATTTTAATTAGAAGAGTTATGTAACAACCTAAGTTGGCAGAATACAGGGCAAAAAAAAAAAAAAAAAAAACCACTGATGGTGGCCTCCCTGCACGGGCCCTCTCTCCTCTGTGTGTTCTAGTTTGTTTTCATTTCAGGGTCGACGCCTGCCTTCCAGGGTTGCCTGTTGCCCTTCACTTGGCAGTTCTTGGTGGTTTTACAGAGTGCCCTGTGGTGGTGGTGGTGGTGGGGGGCTGTTTCTCTTCACTGTTTATGGTGCACAGGATGCAGAGATGGGGCCCTGTCCTGCCCACTAGGGGCTGACCCTCCAGATGGGAGGCCTGGTTTGGAGCCAGCCAGTACCCTGTGCATGCCTGGCCAGAGCTGGGTGCAGGCGAGGCCTGGCTCCCAGGGTCGTGCAGGTGGACAGACCCAGGTACATCGAGTTTAAAGATAAACACGTGACAAGAGTCCAAGTGAGGCAGGGGGGAGTCTGGAGAAGAGCTCTTGGGTGCTAAGGGAGAGAGTGCTTTTAACTGTAGGTTCTACAGTGTTCTCTTGGAAGGGCCTGGGAGCTAAGGTGGGACAGAGAGGAGGCAGACAGAACCCCACCTCCTCACCCCCGTCTCCATGTCACCAGCAGCAGTGTTGAGATGGTATCCTAACCCCGCCATCCTCCCTGGTGAGGATCAGTCTGCAATTACCTTGTCTATTTGCCTGTGATTGGTCAATGATCTGTCTCTTCTGCTCCAGGGAGGATGCCCAAGGGACGGGACTTTGTTGGCCTACTGGCCGCATGGAAGAGATGCCTTAAAGTACTGCCTGGACAGATGGGACGGGGAGGGGTGGTAGGCTGACATCTGTGCAACGGAAGAATCCAAAAGGTTGGTCTTTGCAGGGGGATCTGAGCCCAGAGGGGATCTGGGGGTTTCTTCCCTAGTCAGCTGTCTTTTGAGAAGAAAAATGAGACAGTTGTACAAAAACAAGGCAGTGTGGGGAGGGGAGAGAATTCCTACCTATACTCCCAGTGCAGAGGCAACACTTTGGTGTACATGCTACCCTGGGATGCCCCGGGCAGATCCAAAATCCTACAGACGTGATTTCATATGTGGGTAATTCCTCAACTACTGATAGAAAACCTGTGTGTGTGTTCATTAGCGACGTTTTGTTCTCTATACAGTTCACCTAGCAGCACTGTATTGACAAGGAACCTGTCCTTCCTGGACACCCTGCTACTCATCCTGGGGCCGGGGTGGTGGTGGGGGTGGGCTGGGGGCTTTTCTCAGGCCCCAAGCCGTGGGTCACAGCAGTCTGGGTGAAGCAGTGGCAGAAAGAGTGGACATGGCCCCCACCCCTACTTCATATCCCTTAAGAAACTCAAGACAAAGCTGTCAGACAAGCCACAGAGGAAGAGCACAAATCACAACTACGTCATCGTCACTGCTGGTACTTACATTAACTGTATCATTATTTGTCGGGATGAATGTGAATTCTGAAGTCGGAACTGACCTGGATTTAAGCCCCTGATCATCCTCTTTGCAGCCAGGTGACCTTGGATGAGTTAGCTGCCCCATGTATGGAAGGGACAGCCCCTCCCTCTGAGAATTGGAGGAGAGAGTGAAGCCCCAAAAAAGTGTCCACAGCAAGCCCTTGTGTACTCGGTGCGTTAAGCACACGTTGGCTGCCTTTCCGCCCTTCTTTTGTGTTTGGTAAAATACGAGGAAATCAACCGAAAAACTATCAGTTAGTGAAATAATCAGGAGAGTTGTTGGAAAGCTGATACGTATCCATATTAGCCATGACCACTCATTAACATATAATTTTGAAAGATCCCATTCTTGTGCTGAAAATGTTATGTCAGTGGTTACACAACCGTATACTTTTGTCAGAATCCATTGGAACATATACTTAAAATGAGTGAATTTTGTAGTATGTGAATTATCAGGAGAGTTGTTGGAAAGCTGATACGTATCCATATTAGCCATGACCACTCATTAACATATAATTTTGAAAGATCCCATTCTTGTGCTGAAAATGTTATGTCAGTGGTTACACAACCGTATACTTTTGTCAGAATCCATTGGAACATATACTTAAAATGAGTGAATTTTGTAGTATGTGAATTATACCTTAAAGAGCTTGACTTAAAAAAAAAGACCCCATTTTTAATGCCAACAAAGCATATAAAAATGGCCAGATCTGGCAGCAGCAGATGAAGAAAAAAATGACATTTAAATACTCCAGTTTTGTTTCCTTGCTACAAGAATCATACACATTAGTTCATCATTCAACAGCCATTTATCAAGTGCCTGCTCTGTGCTGAGCATTATTTTAGGCTCTGTGGACCCACCTGAAAAGTAAAATGACAAACCTCTCGTCCCAAGCGGCGCACATTTCTTGGGGGGGCCTAAAATAAATGTGATGAGTGAATAAACTGTACCACCTGTCAGGTGCCATATACCCCAGGAAGGCTTTGAGCAGGGTGGTGGGGAGAGGAAGCAAGTTGCTGGGAGGTCTTATAATTTTAGGCAAGTCGGTGATGGGAGACCTCATTAAGAAGGTGATATGTGTTCTGTAAAGCAATTATCCTTCGATTTAAAAATAAATTAAAAAAAACAAGAAGGTGATAGTGAGCAAAGTGTGGGGACCGCTGTCCAGGAGGGTGGTTCAGGCCCAGCCGGTACCAGACCCCTGGAGGAGTGGAACTGCCAGGTGTGGCGGACAGGGAGCAATTTGGGGCAGCCTCGGAAATCTAAGTGAGTGAAGACATAAATCCTTGTCACCAAGCAGGGCAGCCTTCTTCGTGACTGTCACACAGTGCATATTTCATGAAAGTTTACCATAATGAGGCTATATCTTTTATATACTGTGTTGTAAAACAGCACAATCGTTTATTGAAAAATGTTGGTCTATTTATTAAAATCATCCTTTGTGGCCTGACTTTGCAGGCTTTGTTACTGTTTCATTCCTCTGGGCGCCCAACAGTTTGTTAAACCAATGCCCTGCTGTTCAGTGCTTGCTCCTTCTAGACAGTGACACCAAGAAGTGTGGGGGACGCCGGACAGCAGGGGTGACGTCCGCCCTAAATGGCCGAATGGGAAGGGGGCTGAGCTGAACCACAACTGAAGGCCGGTGCTGCATGTGTCCAGACTTGCTGGACCCTCTGGATTTATTCTGTTTCTCCATTGCTTTAGATGCCACAATGCTGCTACTGCGGTTTGCGTCCCAGTCTGTGGACTCTAGTAAAGTGGCCTTGCCCACTGCAGCTACCTGGCTGGCACCTGAGTGCCCGGCCACACAGGCCCCCTCCCACCTGGGCATAGCTCCCTCCACTCCTCCTGCTCGGTCTCCAAGCCCCAACCCCCTGCAGGCCCTCCCTTCTGGAAGCTCCCCTTCCTCTCTGCTCACATCGTCCCCCGCTCCTGCATGTTGAGGGTCTCCCTAGCAAACAAGCATCTCCCAGAGCAGTGCCCAGGGCCAAGGTTACTCACCAAAGTGCATGGCCCAGACCTGCCTGCCTCTCTCCCCTCTTCCACTCCATCCAGGTGCTGGGTTTGGTGCCAAGACACAAGAGTGGTTCTTAGGAAGTTCTCTTCTGAAGAACTGTTAGCCCAGGGTGGAAAGTAAACACGTGAACACACAGGAATGTTGAGAGTCATTTCCGGGGGCACAAGTGGCCGAGGGGGCGTGGACGGCACCGGGGAGAGGGCATCGGAGTGGGAGCAGAGGAGGGTGAGCTGCCCGAGCAGAAGGTGTGGGGCTGGGCTGGCCTCTTCCCTTTGGACTAAAGGCCTTCGTTGAGCAAGGTGGTCATTTCCAGGCCTGTGCCCTCCTGTGGGCCGGGTTTTTGGGGGACAGGATGACGCTGGCCCTGTGGAATAACTGGTTTGGATTTAGGCCAAAGCAGCATCTTGCGGCTGCGTTCAGCCATCTGGATTCACTGGCATATTCCAGTGCTGGGACTGAGCAGCTGCAGAATGGAGGAAGGGGTATTCTCAGTGTTTGGAAGTTTGGGAAGGGGCTGCCTTGAAGGGGAGTGTGGGGTTCATTTGCGTGAGGAGTTAACACTTCCAAGGCCCAGGGGGATCACAGAGATGTGGTTGCAGCTGTCAGTTTTACATCTTGTCCGCACCCCCTCCCCACAAAGAAGGTGCCTGCTGTGTGGTCCAGGACGCGGGGCCTGGGGGAGCCTGCTGTCCTCTGGGCGTCTGTTGTGGAGAAGCGTGTCCTTCAGAGTGTCTTTGCTCGGATTACACATGTGAAAGACTCATTGTGAAAAGGGCGAAAATTGAGCAAAAGAAGAAAGCAGCGCAGGCCTATGGTTCAGAGATCATCACAGCTAACACTTGGGGCCGTGTCTTCTGGTCAGTATTTATTTACAGAGAGGTGAAGAGATGTTGCAGTATGTTGTCATCGATGTCATATAACATCCATGCCGTGTCCCTCCTTTTCCATTTAGTATCATTTCAGCCCATTTATCCATGTCATTAAAAAGTGTCTGTAAACTTTTAATGCAAAATCACAGGGTTTTGAACTTGGCAATGGTTCTTCCCAGCCTTCTCGTTCCATGGAAGGAGGCCCTTGTGTCCCTGACCTCTCCTGGGGACATCAGAGCAGGGTGGGCGTTGGGACTGGATGTGACCCTGTGAGCTGCCCCCCAGCCCCCAGCCCCAGCTCCCTGGGTCTCTCTGCCTTCATCCTCCAGATGTGCATTCGTGTCTCCGGTGCATGGGCCAGCGATTGTCCGCCTGAGCAAATGATTCCAGAGACGGGTCTTGACGTCACTGCCGCCTTCCCGGAACCCTGCCTCCCTCTCTGTTTGTAAAATATCCTTCACTGTGTTTCTCAGAAAAATTGTGCAGACGATAGAGGTTACTTGTGTTACTTGTGGTAGTTAATTTTGTAAAGATTTGATATTATTCTTATTTATGTTTATTTTTTGGCTGTGCGGCGTGTGGGATCTTAGTTCTCCAACCAAGGATCGAACCTGTGTACCCTGTATTGGAAGCATGGAGTCTTAACCTCTGGGCCGCCAGGGAAGTCTGGGAGTTAATTTGAGGGGGGAGGTGTTGATGGTGCTGGGAGACAGGTAAGAGGGTGGCCGTACATGAGGGCACACACCCCGGCTTTTTGATGGGCTGGGCTGTCGAAGGACAGCTGTGGGCCCAGCCGTTCAAGCTGGGCACAGCTGGGCCTCTGGGGACAGGAGCAGAATATTGGGGGTTAGATGGGCTCAGTCAGTTGACCGACCCCCAGAGGCCTTGAGTGACGGAAAGGTGCTTGCCGACCGAGTGTGCCCACCGCTTTACATGATGCCTAGCAGATTGGCCGAGGGTACAAAACCAGAGTACTGTCACATTCCAGAAGCTCTGGTAGGTTGAAAGGAGGAGGGGAATGTAAGATGAATTTAACAGGGTAAAAGGTAAGCTTTGCACTTCGGTTGAGCACAGATTCATTCATTCATGAATGTTCAGGTTTGAGGAAAAAAATGGAAAGATGTGGGAGGCTTCTGTGCACGCTCAGTCCTGGATCCTCCTTGTCGGTCTCCGCAGGCAGCGCAGCAGCCCCCGAGCTGGCATCCGCAGCAGGCCTGGCTGGGGGTCTTCTGGGCAGAGCTCCCCGGAGACCAGGGGGCCCTCTTGTAAGGGAAGGTAGGCTCCCTGCACCGGGCCCACCTTTAGGTCCAGACAGGAATTGTCCTCGCTGCACAAATGCCTCATCCCTGAAGAGGTGTCGGCCAAGCCAGCTGTGCACCTGTGGGTTGTGTTGTCTTTTAACCACGGTAAATTGACAATTTTCAGAAGTTCAGCTCTCAGACAGCAAGTGCCTGAGGCTGGAGTGGTCTGGGGACACAAGGCTCCTGTGCCCTGGGGATAGTGAGGGGATGGTGGGCAGGCCGCCAGAGGTCGGCCAGCCTTCTCAGGGGGCCAGAGAGTGTGCAGCAGTGCTGCTGTGGGCTGGGCAGGCATGGATGTGTGTTTGCTGTTTGTGCCTTTAAGACGACTGGCTTCCTCCCCCTGGGCCAGCCCTGCTGGACACAAGCCTGTGGGCCCCCGGCAAAGGCCTCTCCCCGCCAAAGGCTCCTCTTAGGCCCCCTTTCACTTGGGAGCTGCGGGTGCTGACCGCAGTTGCCCACTGACCTGTGATGTGTCAGTTGCCCCTGCCTGGGTGAGGGAGCGTCTTAGAAGTCCTCAGAAAAGCTGCTCCCTAGTCCCCACCCCCCTGCATTTCCTCTGTCTCTGCCTGGCTGGCTCTTATTCATCTTTCAGTCTCCATTTAGATGTCACCTCCTCCAAGAAGCCTTCCTGGATCCTTAGATAGGACTGAAAGTCTCATCACGGCCCCTCGAATCCTGCACTCACTATCCTCATGGCACCTGTCACTTGCCTCATAATCTGATGCACCTGAGCGAGCTCCTTGAAAGCAAGAATTATACATATTCCCTCTTGCATCGTGACACCTGGGACAGTGCCTGGCACATAGCAGGAGTTCGGTTAAACGTGTTTTGAATGAGTGAAAGGATGCACAGATGAGACTTCCATTTCATCTCCAAGACCACCCTTTCCCACGGGAAGGGTCAGGTGTGGGAAGCACTGGTGTTTTGGTTGGCCTAGGCCGCCGGGACAGAGGCAGCCTTCATGGCGCTTATGCTTCCCCGAGAGCGGGGCTTCCTGAATCCTAGCCCACCGCCCCTGAGTGGGGTGAATCTAAAGCGTGGGTGCGGTCTCCACGGCAGGCCAGCGGCAAAGATTGCCCATCCTCCTATTCCTGCCTCCCCGCAGCAGGCCTGGGACCCGAGTACTTCCTGTAGCCCCTCCAGGCCTCAGAGAAGCCTGGGGAAGGGGGCTTCCTTATGTGAGACACTGCAGCAGTGAGGGCCTCCCTGGTAGCTCGGACGATAAAGCGTCTGTTTGCCATGCAGGAGACCTGGGTTCGATCCCTGGGTTGGGAAGATCCCCTGGAGAAGGAAATGGCAGCCCACTCCAGTATTCTTGCCTAGAAAATTCCATGGACGGAGGAGCCTGGTGGGCTACAGTCGCACACAACTGAGCGACTTCACTTTGTTTCACAGCAGAGGGGCCAGGGTGGCTCTGTGCCCTGCAGGGCCTTCCACCCGGCATTTGGGGGTGAGAGCGTGGTCCCAGGAGCTCTGCGCTCTTCTGGCCCCTAGACGCTGAAACCAGTGGAGAAGTGGACCCCAGTGACAAGCCGCAGAGGGCTGCGTTTACATCAGGGTCCTGTCCTGGTAGACAGCTTGGACTGCATGACTGCTTGTTGTGGGGTGACCTGTGCTGTGGGGTGTTTAGGAGCATCCTCGCCTTTACCCCTCAGGTGCCAGTAGATGACCCCCCCTCCACCCCCAGTTATAATGACCAGGACTGTCTCCAGATACACACTCACACACACACACACCATTTTTCCTGGTAGTTCTGGATTTGCAAGCTTGCTCTACGGCCAGAATCAGCGTCCTGCTACTTGAAAAAGTGAAAGTGAAAGGCGTTCTGTTGTGTCCGACTGTTTGTGACCCCATAGACTATACAGTCCATGGAATTCTCGGCCTCACTCTTTTTTTTTCTAATAAAAATTTACTTATTTTAATTGGAGGCTAATTACTTTACAATGTTGTATCAGTTTTGCAGTTGTAGGCAGATGGCTGAGCCACTGCTGACCTCTGCCGTTGGGGCAGAGTGTGGGGAAGGACCAGGTTAGAATGTCGTTTCTCCAGCCAGGTCAGATAAGCCCTATCTCCCCCGCAAGGAGAGAGGTGGGCAGTGTCATTTTTTTAAAGATATGTATTTATTTGACTGCACCGGGTCTTAGTTTCGGCATGCGGGACCCAGTTCCCTGACCAGGAATCGAACCCGGGCCCCCTGCTTTGGGAATGTGGCATCTTAGTCACCAGACCACCAGGGAAGGCCCAGAAGTGTAATTCTTGCAGAAGACCCTGGTGTAAGGCCAGGGACAGAGGGACAGACCCGACCAGCTCGTATCACATGGGACCAGTCCACAAGAGGCAGCTTTCAGCCGGCCTAGTGATGGGGGCCTCAGTGGCCCCTCTCATGCGGTCACTGCTTCACCCCTACACTTCTGTGGGACCCCAGCCCCTCCCCAGGCCCGCCCCCATGCTAAGACACCAAGTAGCAGTCCCAACAGAGTGTGTTTAGACTGAGCCAGGGGGAGTGGGAAGCTTCCCTGGGGACTGAGGAAATAGCGGTGCTGGGTCTGGCCTTGGCAGTCAGAATCCTCAGACTTCTCCGCTGTGAACTGACACAAGGCTGGGATCAAAGCTACAAACACGGGCACGAGAGGCGGGCAGAGCCCCAGCTGCGAGTGGCCTCCGCCTAGCACCCGTGCGTGACAGTCGCTCTGCAAATGTTCTTTCTTGTCGTCCTTCCAGGAGCCCCCCACCTTGAGCACCTGGGGCCCCCAGAGGCCACGGACTTGACCCCGGCTACTTGGGTTTGTGAGGCCGCCGAGCTGCTGTGGTCGATCGGAGGGGGGCACTCAGGGACTCCAGCACTTCCTCAGCTCCAAGGTGCCCCGGGCTGAACCCCAGAGGGTGTCTGGGGGCAGGGCCTAGGCATCTGCATTTGAGCGAGCAGGCCAGCTCCAGGCTTGTGTCCTGATGAGTGGGAGGTGGGCCCTGGAGGGGCGGTCTTGGGAGACTGGGTGGGAGGCTTCTCGTTGCCACCGAGTCCTCCGGTGTGGATGCTCTGCCAGGAGCCCCAAGCCTCCTGGGCCGGGCCGGAGGGGTTGTGATCCCCCCACGAGACACTGGGCTGGTTTCAGTCGTGGGCGTGGAATGGAGAGCCGTGTGGGCAGCTTCCGGCAAGAGCCGTCTACCCCGGGGTGGCGGGACTCTGTGTCGCCTGGCTGAGCCGTGTCGCTAATGGATTCGCAGAGCGTTTCGGCTGCCGCAGCAACCCAGAAGCTGCTCATTTGCGGAGGAATGAATAATTTATTTGTGTTTTCAGATGACTTATCCCTCATCACGGCATCAGCTGTGCGCGCTCTGTTGGCTGCAGAATAAGAGGCTTCGCGGGAGGACTTGCCTTAATCCTCCACGGCCGCCCGCTTGCAGGCTGCTTTGCAGGCTGTGTTTCAGGGATGCCCAGATCCTATCTGGTGCTTTCCTTTCTTTGTGGGAAAGTTATACTTTTCCTCCTGGCCACCTGCTTCAGGAAACACAGCCTGGGCACCAGCTGGCCTGGTGGTGGTTTCAGGGTGGACAGGCAAGTAAGGTGTTAATACCAACGATTTAGTCGAGTTCTGACTGGGGGAGGGGGAGGTTTCCAGTTTCTTTGTGTGACCAGCTGAAAGCTACGTACGATTGCAATACCCTTAAAAATCCCCAATTTTCTCGCATGCCAGTCCCCACGTGGCCCCTCCCCACTCCCCCAGGACCTTCCTGACTCCAGCCTCAGTCCTGCTACTCTTCTGCCCAGGCAGCCACAACCATCTTCCTCCTAGTCCCTTGCCCGAGAGCCCTTGGTGGCTCCCTATTGCCACAAGCCACCTGGCCCAGCATTCAAGGTCCTCCATGGCTGTGTCATTCGCCGCAGCCTCGTCTAGAATCTCCTCTCCCTCTGAGCGGCCTGCTTGCTGATTCACTCATTAGGCACCAACTGAGAGTCGGCGTGCCTCCAGGCCCCGTGCATAGGAGACGGGGGAGCAGAATGTGTCCCTCCCAGAGCTCAGTCTAAAGGGCCAGGAGCCCCAGCAGGCGGCTTCCAGGCAGCCTCATGGACCCCCAGGGGCCCCAGGAAGGCGGGGAGGCCGCATGGGAAAGTCTCTGAATTTTTCCATGTCCTCAGCCTGCCGCTCTTGGTGGGATTGAGGCTCCGAGGGCACCTGGACTGGGGCCTGATTACCCAGGTCCTCAGATGGAAAGTGCTGGGGCCTTGGGACCACCAGGGCTTCAGAGAGGCGAGGGGTGAGTATCTGGAGCCTGGACCTGAGGAGACTGCTCTGTGGGGAGCCTGGCCAGGAGCCCCTCAGCCCACCCTTCCTGCCTCTACAAAGACCCCACCCCAGGGCCCACCCTGTGCCCTGCTTTGCACGTCTTGCTTAATTGCACTTAAATAATTAGTGCCACTCTCCTTGCTCCTTTATTGCTCCTGGAGGGCAGGGTTTAGTCTCTGGCAGGTCCTGTGGCCTGCAGGGCTGGTCGGCTTCGCTGGCATAGCACTCACTGTCTGGCTGTGTGACCTTGGGAAAGTGCCTTAACCTCTCTGAGCCTATCTGTTGGTGGCCGATGATCCTGAGATGGAGGCAGGGTGTGAGTGCACCCAGTGATCCTGAGATGGAGCCTTAAACCCTAGGAGTTTAAGGAGCTTCCATGTGAATTTGTTACCTCCTGTGGTTCCTGCACCTGCCCCCCCGCCCCCCTCCCCGGGAATTCATGGGATGGGAGCAGCCCCGCAGGATGGGCCACTTGCCCGGGGCCACGTGGTGACATGTCAGAGTCCAAGTCCGACACTCTTGGGACCATTTCCATGAGAAGAAGGTGCCTGGTCCCCAGCCTCCACTTCGGGTGCTCTAGTACCTGCTGCTCCCCCAGCTCCCACCCCGGCTAAAACTGGCCATGGCAGCGGGCCTGTCTGTGGGCGGACGTGCCCTGCACAGAAATGGCTGCAGAGGCTCAGGATTCCTTCCCACTCCCCGCCTCCCTGGACCAGCCGGTGTTTCCCCCGTGGCCGCCTCATTGTTCTCTGTTGGCAAAGCTTTTTCTTCCTCCCTCCGGAACAGGAGGCGCCTCAGACGCCGCCAGGAAGAACTCCAGGCAGGGATTTTATGGCCCCCGGTCCCTTTGGCATCAGGAGCTGGTCGGGGGGAGTGGATCCGTGGCCTGAGCTCCGGAGGTTCCAAGAATTCATTAGTGGGCAATGAGCCATTTTATTTTCGTTCCTGCCCATGGAGAATCAGGAGTGAACAAGCTTGGATTTTATGTCGGAAGGAAAAGCAGCGCCTTTAGAAGTGACCTGCCACCTCTACCCCCGCCCCTACCACTGGGGGTCCCCAAGGAGGTCCCCCCTTTTGCCACCCTCAGTTCCAGGGGCTCTTACCATCCTTTCCCCAGTACCCAGTATTTTTGTAGCACTCTCTGGTTGTCAGAGTTCTACAACAATTGTGCTTAACATAAAAAGGTGAACTCCTTGCCCTGTCCTCTGGGCCCCTGCTCCCCCAACCCCCCGCTGCTCCCCACTTCTGCCTGGTGGCTATGCTTCGGCCACACTCACTTTCTTGCTGCTCCTTGACGATGCCAAGCATGCTCTACCCCAGGGCCTTTGCATTTGCTGCCCCTTCTGCCGAGTGCCCTCATCATAAGTCTATCCCTTCCTTTTCACGTGTGTCCCTGACTCTGAGCATCCAAGCAAGAGTTACCGCCCCGATCCCAACCCACCCTGGCGTGCTCAGTTGCTCAGTGGTGTCCAACTCTTTGCGACCCCATGAACTGTAGCTTGTCAGGCTTCTCTGTCCGTGGTATTTCCCAGGTAGCAGTACTGGAGTGGGTTGCCATTTCCTTCTCCAGATCTTCCACACCCCCGGAATGAACCAGCGTCTCCTGCACGGGCCGGCGGATCCTTGACCACTGAGCCACCCGGCAGTCTTCATCAGATCACTTCGTTTTATTCTTTTCCTAGCAGTTGGGGATCTGCTTACTTTCTCCGTTGCTGTCTTGTTACTGGAAAGGAACCCTTCCGGAGCTTCATCTGTGTTGTGTGTCGTGTAGGTTTTTCCGATTGTTCTGCGGTCCTCCGGGTACCAGCACGCTACGGGCTGTCATCCATCGGTGGCAGGTAGACGTGAGGACGGTTTCCTCGAGGGGCTTCCATAAGTCATGCAGCTGTGGGCCTTCTTCCTTGTGTCACTGGTGGCTCCATGTCCATCTTTCTGTCGGGAGTAAATCAAGGAGCTGAATTTTGGGGCCATGGAGTTTGTGTAGTCATCTTTAGTAAATATGTCGTTTTTTCACAATGGTTGGAGATCGTGGGTTCCTTTTGTTTTGTGACCCCAGCTCAGGAGTCCTGGTGATGGGAGGGGACACGGGAGCTACAAAAAGGTGTCATGAGCGCTCCCTGGAAGCCGGGAATGCAGCAGGCGCCCAGGGCCCCAGATGACCAGAGGGCTGGTGAAGATGCTGGCCCTGGCCACGCAAGGCTCAGGGTTTAGCTCACTGCCGCCCTGGGGCCCTCTCCAGCTCTGCCCTCTTCCGTGGAGCGTTCCGGCTGTGTGGCTGACCTCAAGTCTCGGCTTCCACGGTATGTTCTTATGCTTTCCCATCCCCGGGGACATCTGCAGGATACACAACCCCTTCAACTCAGTTTTGTTTTCTTTAATATTTATTATTTGGCTGTATTGGGCCCTGATTGTGGCACGTGGATCTCTGTTGCATGATGCGTGTCTCTAGTTGTGGCACTCAGGCTTGGTTGCCCTGCGGCATGTGGGATCTTGGTTCCTTGATCAGAGATTGAACCCTGTCACTTGCATTGCAAGCTGGATCCTTAGCCCCTGACCAGCAGGGAAATCCCTCTAACTCAGTTATTGAATTGAGCAGTGGAGGAAAATGCCTTTGTGTTGTGCCAAATGTCTGTGTGAAAGTATTCGGTGAGCTACCGCCCTGATTACCTGGGGACCGTGGTGGAATTAGTCATCCTAAAACCACAGTCACCTCAGAAATAGTCATAATCCAAAACCCATCTGTCTCTGACTCCAGACCCATTGTATTTTTCTCCCTCAGGGACTTTGCTTCCTAATTAAGTTGGATTTCAGGATATATTAAAATAATTTGTCATCTCTTGAGCACACATTCGCCCCTGGTGCAAGTGGGCAGATCAGAGTCAGCCCAGGAGGCCTGGGTCTGGGTAAGAGGAGGTGTTGAGTCCTGGCAGGAGGAAGCTCGTGTAACTGCCTTTCAAGGACTGGCCAGCAAGGATGCTGGGCACTGAGCCCTCCAGACCTGGCCCCTAGAGGAGGAACTAGCCCTAGAAATGGCCCTAGAACACTGGTTTGTTAGCTGGTGGCTCGCAGTCAGCGCCCTGGGGTGGCGGACTGGGTGGTTTCAGGGACTGAACTCCTTCAGCCCGGACCCGGACCCAGCGTGTATCCAGAGGGACTCCCCCTCCCTAGCCGCCCCCCAGTGCACCGGACCACCTCCTGGAACGCAAGCGATCCCTGGAGCTTGGTTTGACTGCCCATCCCCGACATCCAGCACATGACATCTGAGGGTACCCGGTTGGGCTGTAGGTTCCTTGAAAGTCGGGCTGGTGCCCCCTGCACCTAACGAACTCTGCAGGCACTCAGCAAGTGTGTGGAGTGCGTGCTGGGGGCAGGGTGGGGAGCGTGTCCCCAAGGCGGTTTCGCAGCTCAGCTGAGATCTGAGGCTCCCAGTTCTCACGGTCGGCCACGGTGACGAGCTCTGAGAGCTGTGTCCCCCGGCTGCAGAGCTGGGAGGCCCTGTGCTTTGCCCCCCTGTTCCTGTGAACCTGCTCTTTGCCCTGTGTCTTCTGGGGTAGAGAAGTACAAGAACGCTGGTCTAGACTCCGGTTTGTTTGTTTTTTAATAACTTTACTAAGATACAATCCACGTACCGCACAGTTCATCCATATAAAGTATACAATGCAGTGGCTTATAGTACATTACCAAATATATGTGCAGCTGCCACTGCAGTCAATTTTAGAATGTTCCATCACCCCCAAAAGAATGTTCGTAACCCTAAAAGAATGTTCCGTCACCCAAAAAGAATGTTCCATCACCCCAAAAGAATGTTCCATCATCCCAAAAGGAGACCCCATACTCTTTATTTATTTTTGTTGATTTAATTCATTCATCTCATATTTTTCTTTTAGCAATCAGATAATATGAACAAAGTTATATTGCTCACTATAATTAAATTCTTTTTTGCTTTATATAAGTTATGCACATACTAAAGTGGGTAAAATTCACTAAAGTAAATTAGAATTATTCCAGAACTTTGACCTGTACTTCTCTACATTAGGACAAAAGAAAGCTTGTCAAGTTTCCCTGGGATCAGTGTCATGCAGCAAACTGAATGACTACATGCTGCTTTTAAGTTAACATCTCCCATTTTTTAAAGACTAATTTTAGGTTACAGTTAAAATAACTTTTATCTCAAGTTTGGTGAAAGAACAGAAGCTGGCCATACAAATCCTGTTCATAACCATATGGGCCATTTAAAAAATAAGAAATAATAAAAATAAAACTATACCTATAATCAGGAAAATTCTACTCATCCTGCTAAGAAAAAACAGCTACCAATAACTTATTTTAGAATACTTTAAATACAGATGGAATTTATAATAACTAGATTTCATTGTATCTTATTTTATTGATTCATAATTCTTCTCTTTTAATTTTAAAGTAACAGATTACTTCAGAATAAAGCCACACTGCTTAGTACTTTATAATTTCATTCTTTCATAAATTTAAGACTCCCCAAAAAGTCCAGATCCAGGATTACAAAACAAGCAACCTTCAGAATGTATTTTGTTTGGTAGGCGGAAGGGTTCTTAATCTTTGGAAGTATAACACCTTCATGCAGTACTTATTTGCTCGAGATGACCACGGCCGTTCCGCACATTGTCACCTTCTGAGCTTGAGATGTGATACTGATGCCCTGTTCTTAATATTATAAAACACAGCTGTTGTTGTTTAGTTTCTCAGTCGTGTCTGCCGACTCTTTGAGACCCCATGGACTGTAGTCCACCAGGCTGCTCTGTCTATGGGATTCTCTAGGCAAAAATACTGGAGTGGGCTGTCATTTCCTCCTCCACCCCAAACCCTTTCAGTTCAGTCAGTCGCTCAGTCGTGTCCGACTCTTTGCAACCCCATGAACCGCAGCACGCCAGGCCTCCCTGTCCATCACCAACTCCCGGAGTTTACCCAAACTCATGTCCATTGAGTCGGTGATGCCATCCAACCATCTCATTCTCTGTCGTCCCCTTCTCCTCCTGCCCTCAATCTTTCCCAGCATCAGGGTCTTTTCAAA
>SJYX01003653.1:229708-252495 GCA_006410675.1 Oreotragus oreotragus | reverse complement strand
GCAAAGAAAACAGACACAGCTCCACGTGGAAGCAGACCCGGCCGCCTTCATTGGTCTGATCTTTCACCAGCCCTGTCGGAGCTGGGAAGTGGGGAGGGGGCAGGAGCTGGCTCTGGCTACCTGGATATCACTTGTGTGCAGAGGCCCAGCTGGAGGCTGGTGGGTGGGCACAGGGGCACAAGGGGCAGCGCCTGGCCAGGTTGGGTCCTCCTGAGGCCTGGGTGTCAGGAGCTGGAGCAGGTGGAGGGGTCCACAGAGGGCAGAGGAGGTGGTCCCTGGTGTCTCCTTCCATCCCAAGGCCCCCTGGGTGTTTCATTTCTCACCCAGCGAAGACTCAGTAACCCTACCCCCCACCCCCGAGAGATCAGAAACTCTGGGGGCAGGTGGCACCTCTAACAATGAATGTCCTTGGTCGGGATGTCCTGGACCAATGATAGGAAGTGGGAGGACCCCATCTCTCTGCCCCTCTCCCTTTGGTGATGGACAGGAGGGCCTGTCCCCTCAATCCTCCATCTCTGTCTACCTGCTGCAGGCACCTGAGTGCTAAGGCTGCGGGTCCCAGCCTCCTGCCAGCAATCACTCACTCATCCCCTCAACAAAGTATGTACTGATCACTCACACTAGAGCGCCCAGGCTCTGGGCTTCCAGTGGAGAACTGACTTGAATAAAATCTGGCCCCAGGGACTCCATATGCTAGTTCAGGGAAGAGAGAGAAAATACAGAGAAAAAAATAAAGTAGGAAAGGGGATAAGAATGTGTGTTGGGGTGACAGCTTTGGACAGAGGACTTAGAGAAGGCCTCACTGAGAAATGCCCTGAGCCGAGAGATGCAGTGGAGGCGAGGGAGCAGTTTGGTATCAGAGGAAGAGCCAGTGCAAAGGGCCTGTGGCAGGAGCACATCTGAGGGGTTCGGGGGCAGCAAAGAGATCCATGTCACTGGAGGGATGCGCAAGTGCCGGGAGAGGGGATGGCCAGACAGCTGCTGGGGGAGTAGTTCATGCGTGAGGAGTGGGACACTCACAACACGAGCCAACAAGGAGAAGCACCTCGGTGCAGCCGAGACCACCCTACACGGGGAGCCCCTCGCTCACTTCACACGTAATGGTTGCTCACAGAGACTTAAGCACTGCTCTAAAGATGCTGGATGAACAGGGGTATGGAGACAGGGCTTCTGTAGGACAAAATGCCAGGAGGGCAAGGTCACAGGCTGACTCTGAATGCGGTCCACCTGGCTGTCCCGACGTGGCCTCAGAGTGGAAACTGCGGTGGCTTCGAGGCAGGGCACCCGGAAAGGGAAATCCATCCTAGGTTGTACGTTGAGGGTTATTTTTAGAGTGACCAGCAGTGACTTTGCAATATCACTTCCTGTGGGTGTCCCCTCCAACCCTCAACCACAGGGACGGGCCCTGCATGACAGGCCTTGTGGGCAGATGCGTGTTCACATGCACGTACACACACATGCACACACGGTGGTGCACACAGGTGGGCATTCTCATCCACTGCACAGTCAGTGGAGGGATGGGGACCACGTCCTGGCCCGCCTGCAGGATGGCGAGCCTCGGGTCGGGGACTCGCTGTCTTCAACATCTCTGAGCTTCTGCTCCAGTGGGGCTTTGCACGAGATGGCTGCATGCGTGCCGAGAGTGGGAGGCCTGGCCCCGGGCGCACACCTACTCAGGAAGGAGAAAGGCAGGGGTCAAAGGAAGGGCACCTGCCGGTCTCTTTGCTCAGCTCCCAAGGGGTGAGACAGAGAGAGGTTCCATAATGCACAGACAAAGGATGAAGAGATGTCCCCAGGGTCTCGCTGACTGCTGGCCCCTGGCCAGGCCCCTGAGCCAGGTCTGAGCCCACCTGGACTGTCCCCCTAGGTCATCTGCCTCTCCCATCGGGCCCACACTTATCCTTCTCCCTTCACATCCAGCCCAGGCCCAGGCCCAGGCCCAGGCCCATACACACACACACACACACACACACACAAAACGGGATTGGTGTGCTGAACCGTATGTAAGTGAAGCCAGACGGCATTGCGCTGGAGCCCTGCCTCCAGGGGCTCTGCTGTGGGCAGCACCTCGCAGAGGGGGACCTCGCCCTGAGGTCGAAGCCCTGTGTCAACCATTGCAAAACCCCGGAAGGCCACGGGTGTCTCAAAAACCCCTCAAGTCTAAGGCTCATCATGACATTGCTTCCGTTTCTACCCAAGATATCTTAGAATGTGACCAAACCTCATTCATCTGAGGCACAGGGATTCACAATTTGGAAAGGGTTCATCTGGGGCCCACGGGTTGAGAATTGAGTCATCGCTCAGGCGGGAACCTGGCAGAAAGGAGCCTTCTCCCACCTGCAGGGAGAAAAGCGAATGCATCTGCCAACCAGGATCCTGGGGAGAGGGACACACACTGTCGCCGGGTGGGTGAACGTCTCTGGTGCCGTCCAGGCTCCCACTGGCAGTAGATTCCAGGACGTTTTTGAGGGTGGACCGTACCTCGGGGGCCACGTTGTCCAAACTCATATTTTTCAGATGAGGAAAGTAAAGCTGTGAGGCATGTGACTTGCCCAAGTTTGCCCAGGCATCCCGACCCCACCCTCCCGGGCAGGGGTACGGGGGAAGGGCAGAGGTGCTGGTAACATCTGATCCCTGTCTGCTCACTGAGAACACCCTTCATCTCCCTCAGGGCTCTTCCACACTCCCAGCTTTACCGTCTGCCTGAGGAAGAATGCAGAGGCAGTTGTTAGGTATTTCTTGACTCAGACTTTACCAATTTGAAGGACTTCCCTAGACGGTAAGGTGTCTGTCTACAGTGCTGGAGACCTGGGTTCGATGCCTGGGTCGGGAAGATCCCCTGGAGAAGGCAATGGCACCCCACTCCAGTACTCTTGCCTGGAGAATCCCATGGACAGAGGAGCCTGGTGGGCTGCCGTCCACGGGGTCGGACACGACTGAGCGGCTTCACGTTTACTTTCACTTTACCAGTGTGAACTGCCCTTCGGGTCATTAGTCCGAATTCCGACTTCTCGGGGTTGATGGTATCTTTTCTTCTTTCCCCAGCTGCCCCTCCTCCCCGCACCCTGCGTTTGTTGATCTATCCGTTCTTCCTCATTCCCCTCCACTGCTCTGTATTGCCCCAAGCTGTTCTGTGCTGCTCGGTACTGATGTGTTGTTAGGCTGCTCGTCGCCCAGGAAGGTGCCTGGCGGGGTAACAGGCGCAGCTGTGGAGCAGGGATGGGGCGCTTGCGGGTGGTCTCCCCGGAAGCTCGGGCCAAGAGCTGCTGAAGTCGCAGTGCCGCCCCGGGCCCCTGCACGCCGCGCCCAGATGAGGCCCCGCCCGCCTCCCGGCCGTGTGCCTCCAGCCACACCGCAGGGTTCCGCACGCTCGTGTCTCCCCGCACGCCGACGCCCACTGGCGTGTCGCCCCAGCCCTCCTCTACTGTGGGGACCCACCCGCAGCAGAGCTCGGCTCCCGCGTGGCTCACGAGTCACACCTTCGGGTCCTGGTGCATAAAGTGTGTGCTAGCCTAGGACGCGTATGAAGTAGCTGTGGCGGGAATGAAGGAATGGAAAGCGTGGCCCACACTGGTTTCGCCGAGATAACTGAATTCCCGGGGTGAAATCCTAGTCGTTGCATACACCGTTGTGTTGGAAAAGCCTTCTCTCCCGAGAGCACCACCTCACCCCGCCACCAGACCTGGTTTCTCTCCCACTGGAGCCAGAGAACAGACTGAGGCTTCCAGGCAGCGCGTGGTGGGGCCACAGCAGTGTGGAGGAAAGGGGCATGCCGAGTGTGTGTGTGTGTGTGTGTGTGCTGTATGTGTATGGTGTGGGGGGGTTGTGTGTGAAATGTGTGTGGGGTGGGCAATACAGTGTGTGTGTGTCTGTGTGGTGTAAGTGTATGGTGTGTGGGGGAGTATTGTGTGGGGGATGATTGTGTGACATGTGTGGTGCGTGCAGTATGGTGTGTGTGTATGTGTATGGTGTGTGGGGGTGTTGTGTGGGGGTGTGTGTGTGACGTGTGCTGTGTCCAGTAGGGTGTGTGTGTGTGTGTGTGTGGTGTATGTGTATGGTGTGGGGTGGTATTGTGTGTGGGGGTGTGTGTGATGTGTGTGGTGTGTGCAGTAGGGTGTGTGTGTTTTGTGTGGTGTATGTGTATGGTGTGGGGTGGTATTGTGTGTATGGGGGTGACATGTGTGGCATGTACAGTAGGGTGTGTGTGTGTGCGTGAGTGGTGTATGTGTATGGTGTGGGGTGGTATTGTGTGTGGGGGTGTGTGTGACATGTGTGGTATGTACAGTAGGGTGTGTTTTGTGTGTGGTATATGTGTATGGTGTGGGGTGGTATTGTGTGTGGGGGGGGTGTGACGTGTGTGGTGTGTGCAGTAGGGTGTGTGTGTTTTGTGTGTGGTGTATGGTGTGGGGTGGTATTGTGTGGGGGTGTGTGTGTGACGTGTGTGGTGTGTGCAGTAGGNAGGATTTAGTTCCCTGACCAGAGATCAAACCTGGGCCCTCTGCATTGGGAGCGTGGAGTTTTAGCCACAGGACCACCAGGGAAGTCCCTCTTTTATGTATTTTTTTAAAGCTTTGGGAGGTCTTGGGATTTTAAGCTGCTGGGGCCGGTCCAGGAGTCAGGAGGACTCTCAGTTGGATTTCTCAACCAAGTCACTGCTTGGAGCCCAACCAGCTGTTGAAGCTCTGATGCAATAGGCTTTCAGGAAGCCTCTGGAAATGGGCTCCCCAAGGCCTGTGGTCTGAATTTAGATTTAGGTACACCCAGGAACCGCCGGCTCCAGAGGTGTTACTGACCTCCTCGTCCCCCAGCTCTCACCTGGGCTTCGTGTTCACCCTCAGAAGAGGAGGAGGAATGCCCTGTCTCTTCAGCCCCTCCTCCCATCCTTACCCGTAGCGGGGACTAGACATAGGTCTTCATTGCAGCTGGTCTCTGGAAAAATTCCTGAAGCTGCTGAAAATAGAAACTTATGGGTCTCAGCTGTAATTATGACATGCAAAACACCATTATCTTTCACTCATGGGCACCAAGGAGTGAAATAAACACAGGTCACCTCTCTCAGCTGGGTTGCAGTTAGCAGTGGGCCTGCAGTCAAGGTGCTAATGAACTTGGTGGCCCCCTAAACCAGCCCCCTAGGATGTACCCAGTGCTGGGCAGTCACTAGAAATAAAACACAAGCCACCTACACATATAATTTTACCTTTTCTGGTAGCCACCTTTGAAAAGTTAAACAAATGAAATTAATGTTACCAGCATAATTAACTTAACCCACTGTATCTCAAGTGGTATCATTTATCATTTCACTTGTAATTAGGAGAGAAAAACTATTAATGAAAATTTTTTTCCCTTATTAAGTTGTCAAAATCCAGTGTAAATTTTACTCCCAGAAAACGTATATGAATTCAGACCCGGCACATTTGAAGTGCTGAATAACCCCATGAGACTAATGGTTCCTGTATTGGACAAATCACAGCTTACAGGTGGAAAAACTGAAGCGCCAGCCAGGTGAAGGGGGTGTGACGGGGGCGTGGTCAGAAAGCTGGGAGGCGGGGTCTCGTGGGGAGCCTGCCCGACTGCACCCTCTAGCGTCCACCCAACCTCGCTGCATCCAGCGCCGCCCGTGCACCGGGTCCTGGCTGCTGACACGGGCCTTGGAACAGGACTGGCGGCTCCTCAGAGCAGCCGCGCTAGAAGCCAAGGCAGCAGGAAGCTTGCTTCCCCACCTGCTTACTTGGAGGAAAGAAGGACGCAAATGCCGTCAGCCTCTTTTCTCCCTAGGACAGGGGCTCGCACAGGAGGAGTGTTTGTCCACGAGTCGCCAGGAGAAAGATCCAGGGCTGGCGCTGCAGGAGAAACGACACAGACTGCCTGTTTTCTTTTGCCCGCTTGCACTCCCCTGTGTCTTGTTCTGCCCCAGACAGAACAAGCCAGTCTCATCTGGGCCCTCCCATATCTTGAAGTGCAAATTCACGGCCTCACCCCTCCAGCCTCCTCCCCAGCTTTGGCCTTTTATCAGGAGTTGGTTCCTCCCACCTCTCCCATCATCTCCCCTCCAAGTGTTTCTGAGTCTGCTTGGCCTAGCAAGCTTTGGAGATCTGGGTTGATGAAAGCGTTTCGGAGCAATGGGATGAAATGTCTACCCACACCGGCAGCTGGCGTTGAGCTGTGATTAATGGGACATTCGAGCCCTCAGTTCCAGGAGACTCGATGGTTGGCGGATAGAGCTACACCATTAAAAAAAAGGCTTTAATTTGCAGGCAATACTGACTGGGTTGAATATTTTCACAGGGCTCCCCAGCTACGTGTTTACTTTTCTTTTCTGTTCCAATTTAGCACATTAAGAACAATAACAGCATAACAGCAACTGAGAACCAGAGAGATGGCTTCTAGGGTTACACTAACTCCCTGCCCCATTTTCCATTACTGTGAATAAAGTGTCATCTTTGAGGCTCTCAGAAGGCTGTTGCTTGTCTAATCCGAGCCCTGCTCGGTCATGACACTCTTGAAGCCCAGTAAGAGCTTGAATCAATTGCCCTCCCCCGGCACGTCTGTTCTGCACCCCATCTTTGGCCGGAGATGAAAGTTAAGATTTTCTGGTAAATGAAGCCTGGGGTGTTTGCCTGACAATAGGGCCAAGGGGCCATTTCTGCTGGGAAGTGGGAGTGTTGCCTTTGTCATTGCAGAAAGCCTTGCTTTTCGTCAGCCATCTTTCCCAGCCAGGCGATCGTCAATAAGTTGGTTTGTTGGCTTAATTAGTAACGGAGGGGTCACTGGGGAACAGCGTTCCACTGTCTCTGTTCCCTTGAGGCTGCCTGCTTCAGGCTGAGAGCCTCCAGGAGAGAGAATTGGAATAAGGTTCTTCTTAAATATTTCATCTGAGCCTTTGGGCAGCACACACAGGCCCGTGCAAGGGGTAACTGAGAGTGCTGTGTGTGTGTTAGTCGCTTAGTTGTGTCTGACTTTTTGGGACCCCATTGATTGTAGCCCATCAGGCTACTCCATCTGTGGAATTCTCCAGGCCAAGAGTACGGGAGTGGGTATCCATTCCCTTCTCCAGGGGATCTTCCTGACCCCGGGACTGAACCTGGGTCTCCTGCATTGCAGGCAGATTCTTTATCATCTGAGCCACCATTAAAGCCCGACTGGGAAGGCTGAGGGAGCTTCATTTGACATTCGTGGGCCCCTTTGTGGCTTCACAAGGAGAGTCCCAGGGGGAAGGTTGTCTTGCAATACTGGTGAGAAGTTTAATGTTGGGGCGGGGCGTTGTGCAGAGGCAGTGGTCACCAGCTAGGAGCACCTCCGTGGCCTCCACCTCTGCCCATGGACTCGGGTGCTGAAAGCGCCCTGGGGCGTTCCCAGCCCCACCTGCCCCGGACAAGCTTCTGCTCCCCGGAAGCCTCAGTTCTTTGTCTGTAAGATGCAGATGATGGAGACGGCCTTGCCTCCTCCCAGCCTGGTCGAGCATGACCCCTACCTACAGCGCCTGGAATCTGCCACGTGCCCTAGAGCTGACCTGTGGGGTCGAGCCTCCGGTGGCTTCTTAAGTCCTCCTTGTCATTCAATGTGGCTTCCACCTGCCATCTTCCTAGCAGACTGCCTTGGCCCTGTGTGGGAATGAAGGACTCCTCTTCAGAGGCTGGACTTCCTCTTGCTCACCCCCCCACCTTATTGTTTCACTTATTATGCCCCATCTGTAGGCCACAAGGAGCCATGAGAACAGGCCCTGCGTCCCCAGCCAGTGGGAGGACCAAGGGGACTGGAGTATTCTGGGCACACCCCGTGCACCCGGCCTGACCCCAGGCCCCGAGGACACGCAGAGGGCGAGGGGGGCCTGCACTCCTGGGCTGAGGCTTACAGGGAGCCAGCGCCGGCTAGTGGACACGTGGGCACAAGCATTTGCACAGTTACGTTTGCTCCCTGTTTGTCGGGTGCAGGGTATTTTGAGGCTCGCAGGGCTCGTAGACAACGAGTTTCCAGAATCTTCCAAGGAATGCTGCAGCGCCTTCTCCGACTCCATTGCCTTTCTTGGGAGGAGGGGACCGTTCGTGCATATGGTGAGAGGCTTCCCCATCTCACAGAGAGACATAGGGTTCTTCGACCAGGGACCTCCAGACGCAGGGATCCTAGATGATCAGACCCCAAAGGGGCCCAGAGTGGTCCCTCCACCGCCCGACCCTCCCTGAAATACACCCCGCCCTTTTAAAACTTGTGGTAAAACACAGACACAGCGTAGACGTGGCCATCTTAGCCATTTCTCAGGATGCAGTTCAGTTGTGTTCAGTACATGACAATATGCAGCCAGTCATGTCCACTCTTTTCATCTAAGTTCAGCTTGTGTTCTTAGGGGATTTCTACAGCCATAAATCCCCCAGCCCTGGATGTTTACCTGGCGCCCCAGGGGGACTTTGACATCCTTGTGATTGCCTTGAACTTGCTGTGGCAGTCCAGTCCAGTCCAGTCGCTCAGTCGTGTCCAACTCTTTGCGACCCCATAGGCTGCAGCACGCCAGGCCTCCCCGTCCATCACCAACTCCCGGAGTTCACTCACGTCCATCGAGTCGGTGATGCCATCCAACCATCTCATCCTCTGTCGTCCCCTTCTCCTCCCGCCTTCAGTCTTTCCCAGCATCAGGGTCTTGTCAAAGGAGTCAGCTCTTTGCATCAGGTGGCCAAAGTATTGGAGTTTCAGCTTCAGCACCAGTCCTTCCAATGAATATTCAGGACTGATTTCCTTTAGGATGGACTGGTTGGATCGCCTTACAGTCCAAGGGACTCTCAAGAGTCTTCTCCAACACCACAGTTCAAAAGCGTCCATTCTTCGGCACTCAGGTTTCTTTGTAGTCCAACTCTCACATCCATACATGACTACTGGAAAAACCATAGCCTTGACTAGATGGACCTTTGTTGGCAAAGCTTTTTAATATGCTGTCTAGGTTGGTCATAATTTTCTTCCAAGGAGCAAACGTCTTTTAATTTGATGGCTGCAATCACCATCTGCAGTGGTTTTGGAGCCCAGGAAAATAAAGTCAGCCATTGTTTCCACTATTTCCCCATCTATTTGCCATGAAGTGATGGGACCAGATGCCATGATCTTAGTTTTCTGAATGTTGAGCTTTAAGACAACCTTTTCACTCTCCTCTTTCACTTTCATCAAGAGGTTCTTTAGTTCCTCTTCACTTTCTGCCATAAGGGTGGTGTCATCTGCATATCTGAGGTTATTGATATTTCTCCCAACAATCTTGATTCCAGCTTGTGCTTCATCCTGTCCAGCGTTTCTCATGAGGTACTCTGCATATAAGTTAAATAAGCGGGGTGACAATATACAGCCTTGACATAGTCCTTTCCCAATTTGGATCCAGTCTGTTGTTCCATGTCCACTTCTAACTATTGCTTCCTGAGCTGCATACATATTTCTCAAGAGGCAGGTTAGGTGATCTGGTATTCCCATATCTCCCAGAATTTTCCACCGTTTGTTGTGATCCACATAGCTGAAAGCTTTGGCATAGTCAATAAAGCAGAAATAGATGTTTTTCTGGAACTCTCTTGCCTTTTTGATGATCCAGTGGATGTTGGCAATTTGATCTCTGGTTCCTCTGCCTTTTCTAAATACATCTTGAACATCTGGAAGTTCACGGTTCATGTGCTGCTGAAGCCTGGCTTAGAGAATTTTGAGCACTACTTTGCTAGTGTGTGAGTTGAGTGCAATTGTGTGATAGTTTGAGCATTCTTTAGCATTGCCTTTCTTTAGGATTGAAATGAAAACTGACCTTTTCCAGTCCTGTGGCCACTGCTGAGATTTCCAAATTTTCTGGCATATTGAGTGCAGCACTTTCACAGCATCATCTTTCAGGATTTGAAACGGCTCAACTGGAATTCCATCACCTCCACTAGCTTTGTTCGTAGTGATGCTTCCTAAGGCCCACTTGACTTCACATTCCAGGATGTCTGGCTCTAGTTGAGTGATCACACCATCGTGATTATCTGGGTTGTGAAGATCTTTTTTGTATAGTTCTTCTGTATATTTTTGCCACCTCTTCTTAAACTTCTGCTTCTGTTAGGTCCATACCATTTCTATCCTTTATTGTGTCCATCTTTGCATGAAATGTTCCCTTGGTATCTCTAATTTTCTTGAAGAGATCTCTAGTCTTTCCCATCCTATTGTTTTCCACTATTTCTTTGCACTGATCACTGAGGAAGGCTTTCTTATCTCTTCTTGCTATTCTTTGGAACTCTGCATTCAGATGCTTATATCTTTTCTTTTCTCCTTTGCTTTTCGCCTCTCTTCTTTTCAGTGCTATTTGTAAGGCTTCTCCAGACAGCCATTTTGCTTTTTTGCATTTCTTTTCCATGGGGATGGTCTTGATCCCTGTCTCCTGTACAATGTCACGAACCTCATTCCATAGTTCATCAGGAACTCTGTCTATCAGATCTAGGCCCTTAAATCTATTTCTCACTTCCACTGTATAATCATAAGGGATTTGATTTAGGTCATACCTGAATGGTCTAGCGGTTTTCCCTACTTTCTTCAATTTAAGTCTGAATTTGGAAATAAGGAGTTCATGATCTGAGCCACAGTCAGCTCCTGGTCTTGTTTTTGTTGACTGTATAGAGCTTCTCCATCTTTGGCTGCAAAGAATATAATCAGTCTGATTTCGGTGCCGACCATCTGGTGATGTCCATGTATAGAGTCGTCTCTTGTGTTGTTGGAAGAGGGTGTTTGCTATGACCAATGTGTTCTCTTGGCAAAACACTATTAGCCTTTACCCTGCTTCATTCTGTACTCCAAGGCCAAATTTGCCTGTTCCTCCAGGTATTTCTTGATTTCTCATTTTTGCATTCCAGTTCCCTATAATGAAAAGGATGTATTTGGGGTGTGTTAGTTCTAGAAGGTCTCGTAGGTCTTCATAGAACCATTCAATTTCAGCTTCTTTGGCATCAGTTGGGGGCATAGAGTTGAATTACTGTGATATTGAATGGTTTGCCATGGAAATGAACAGATATCATTCTGTCATTTTTGAGATTGCATCCAAGTACTACATTTTGGACTCTTGTTGACTATGATGGCTACTCCATTTCTTTAAGGGATTCCTGCCCACAGTAGTAGCTATAATGGTCATCTGAGTTAAATTCACCCATTCCAGTCCATTTGAGTTCACTGATTCCTAAAATGTTGATGTTCACTCTTGCATCTCCTGTTTGACCACTTCCAACTTGCCTTGATTCATGGACCTAACATTCCAGGTTCCTATGCAATATTGGTCTTTACAGCATCAGACTTTACTTTCATCACCAGTCACATTGACGACGGGGTATTGTTTTTGCTTTGGCTCCATCTGTTCATTCTTTCTGGAGTTATTTCTCCACTGATCTCCAGTAGCATATTGGGCACCTACTGATCTGAGGAGTTCATCGTTCAGTGTCCTATGACAAAAGTACATGCTGCTGACTTTTAAATGGTAGCACTCTAAGTCAGCCCCTTAATTCAGCTGACTGAGTATGGTCAAGAAGTCAAAGCAGAGGTGGGGGGCCCTTCTTTGGAGCCATGAGGTCTCCCTAAAGGAGACTGGAAACAGTGATGGATTCCTGCCACACAGTCCTAAAAGATGTCGTCTCCCATCAGCCCTGACTTTGACAGCCACAGATGTTACTCACTCAACCTTCAAGACAATGGCAGGAAAACATGTTTTTCCACCCATGGTTTCTTGATAGTTCTCCCCCACCCCCCGCCACCAAGTAAAATTTATCTTTTTTGTTTCCTAAACACATCCCTCAAATTCTCCCCACTTTGCTTTTCTTCTCTGTACAGCTGGGAGTGCCAGGCCTGCCCTGCCCACATCCCCGGGTTCAAGGTCAATTGTTGAGCTCTGTGGTCAAGCTCAAGTTGGACTCCTGGTCACATCCTGGTCACATCCCAGCTCCAGCAGCCGTGGGACCCAGGGAAAGTTACTTACTGCCCCCAGGCCTTGGTTTCACCATTTATAAAATGGTCTGCAGAGCCCCTAGCCCAGCTTGAGTGCTTGATGAACTGAGCTGCAGTTAGAATGACTGTGGTGGGGTTTTTGATGCTGCAGTGGACCGATGCTGCCTCCCATGTGCTCCGGCCTTGAGGAACTCCATTCAAAGGCAGGATCCATGCCTGATTCGCCCATCTCAGAGTCCTGCCATCCAGTGAGCCCCAGAACCCTCAGGAAGGGCCCCCCTGCACTGCTCCCCCAAGAGGGGCCAGGACGCATCCAAGCTCTGCTGGAATGCCAGCTTTGTCAGAAACTGCTTCCCTGGTGGCTCAGATAGTAGAGAATCTGCCTGCAGTGCAGGAAGCCTGGGTTCAATCCCTAGGTCAGGAAGATCCCCTGGAGAAGGAAATGGCAACCCGCTCCAGTACTCTTGCCTGGAGAATCCCATGGAGGGAGGAGCCTGGCGGGCTACAGTCCATGGGCTCACAAAGAGTCAGACACGACTGAATGACTGACACACTTACTTGCCTCCAGTGTTAGCAGGTGTGTGTACATCTGTGTACACAACCAGGACCACCTCCGCCACGGCAGGAAGACCCACTCCCCCACACTGATGCCCACTCTGAGCCAGGCCGAGGGAGGGAAGAGGACTCTGAAGCCTCACATGTCTGCCTGCCGGGACATGTGAGAAGGGCTGTGAAAGCTGAAGCCTTCCCAGGCAGACCTCGGAGCCCCTGGCCGTCACCTCCTAGCAGTTGTGTTGACCGTCCTTGTCCCATCCCCGATATGGTCCCTTCCTCTCCATAAACATTTGTTAACATCAGGCGGAGGAGGAATTAGGAATTTGGCATCTTGTGGATCTTAAAGAATACAAATCACCAACATGTTCTGAGGCCATTTGATACCATGGTTCTGAGCAGCGGTTTGGTTTTCACTGAGGCGAATGGATTCTAAAGGGACTGATCCTGGGAATTTGCTGGCAGTCCAATGTTTAGGGCTCAGTGCTTTCACTGCCAGGGCCCAGGGTTCGATCCAGGCTCAGGGAACTAAGATCCTGCAGGCTGTGTCGTGCAGCCAAACAAACAAACAAACAAACAAAAAAGATGTGAAAGGGCCGACCCTGAGCTCTCAGAGCCCAGAGCTTCCCAGAGGTGGCTCATTTCCATGATGAAAAGAGAAGGAATGCTTTAGGGAAAGGACGTGTGTTGACTATCAAGGCGGCCAGGAAGGCCACGTTCGTGACCATGTTATCCTCCCGCCCTCCCCAGGCCCTTCCTCCCCTTGCTGCCCCCAGGAAGTTGTGAGACGGGGCCAGATGATCGGGTCCAAGGGCCGGCTTTGCCGCCAGAGCTTCCCGGTCGGCTTCCTCCCTGGTGAAGCGGGATGAATACAGGCGAGGTGTCTGATTAAAAACAAAAGTTTCCCACGTCCATGGACCTTCTTGTGGCTGTCCCCGATGCCAGCAGGTCAGGAGTTAAGCCTTTTGGAACCACACAGTCCCTAGCATGGGGTTCTGCCCCATGAACACTGATGCCACATGTTATCAGCTCAGTTCCCTGGGCAGTTGTCTTAGCACTGTACACTGGACAGCTTCAAAAACAGAAATGTATTATCTCACAGTTCTGGGAGGCTGAACATCTGAGGTCAAGGTGTCAGCAGGACTGGCTCCTTCTGAGGCCTCTCTCGTTGGCCCATCGACAGCTGTCTTCTCCCTGTGTCTTCAGGTGGCCTTTCCTCTGGGTCTGTGTCCCAAGCTCCTCTATTCAAGGGCACCAGTCAGATTGGTTTTTAAATTCTTTTGCCCGCACCGCACCATATGGGAACTTAGTTCCCCGACCAGGGATCAACCTCTTGCCCCCCGCCCCCTTGCAGGGAAAGTGCAGAGTCCTCACCATTGCCAGGGAATTCCCATAGCCTCGTTTATCTTAATGATCACTCTGAGAGTTGTGTCTCCAAATACAGCCACATCCTGAGGTCCAGGAGTTAGGAGGTCAGCGTGTGAATTTGTAGGGAGTAGTTCAGTCCATGACAGCAGCTGGCCCTCTCCGCTGGCCTCTCTGGACTGTGGATGCACGCCGCCAGCAGAATGGCCTCAGGTCTCAGCGGAAGGAGTGAAGAGCAAGGGTGGGTGGGTGCAGTGAGACCCTCCACATCGCAGCCCCCTCTGCACATGGGTGGCTGCCTTGGAAGCCAAAGGCGGGAGGCAGAAGGAGAGACATCTGAGACAAACCACAGCTCTCCCTCCCTGCAGACGCTGGCTGAGAGACTCACAACTGAGAGGAGCGTGGCAAATACAAAGCCTTGAGAGCAGCTGAACTGAGCAAAGGATCACAGATCAGTCTTTTAGAGCAGGAAATACGTAGGTGGATGTGTGCAATCTGCAGGGTGTCTTAGGTTGAGCGTGGGAGCCGTGGGGTGGGAATAGGGTTGTGGGGGGTGGAAGGCTCTCGGAGCCAGTGGAAACTGACAACCATGTTACATAGTGACTTGCTGGTTTCCACTTACGAGGACCAACCAATAGGTAAAGCGGAACGGAAAGTGGAGAGGGTAAACCCTGACCCTGTGAAAGCCATGGTTCCCACGCAAGACAGAAGCACATGTGGAAGGGGGAGGGGAGGAGAGGGAGATTAAAAGGGGGATTAATAACTTAATCTCCCAGAGAATCAAGAGATCCCTGTCATGTTGCTGGACTGAGACATAGAGGATTCTTATGTGTTTATTTTTGATTAAAACTACACAGAGTTCCACATTTGAAGTTACAAAAAGATTTACAGTAAAAACTCACCACATGACCCTTGTCTATCAGCCATCTCTTTCTGTGGCCAATGTTATCATTTCCCAAGAAGTCATTCCGAGTATGAATAACACACATAGATTTTCTCTTTTTTTTCACAAAGAGTAGCAAACTCTGTATGCTGTCCTGTACCTTTTCTTTTCACTTAAAAATGCATCTTGAAGATTATTTTGCATTGGTGGCAATGACAGATGTCTGGGTTGTTCATTATTACAGACAATAGTGCAGGCAGTGGTCTGTGTGCTGTGCTACATCGCTTCAGTCGTGTCTGACTCTTTGAGACCCCATGGACTGTAGCCCACCAGGCTCTTCTGTCCATGGGACTCTCCAGGCAATACTGGAGTGGGTTGCCATGCCCTCCTCCAGATCTTCCCGACCCAGGGATCAAGCCAGGGTCTCCCGTGTCTTCTGAGTTGCAAGTGGATTCTTTACCTTTGAGCCCCTGGGGAAGCCTGGAAGTGGTTGTGCTGTACACCAGCTATTTGCACAGGTGGGAGCATCTCTAGATGTGTTTCTAGAAGTGGGGTTGCTGTGTCCATGGCAACATGTTTGTAATTTTGAAAGATATTCCCACTGCCCCCCTACACCTGGGGGTTAGAAAAGGAACTTTTCTATAATTTAAATTTCTGTAAATTTAAATGTTTGTAAACTTGAAGTCATAAAGTAAAACAGTGACTAGTATAAAGCTAATAAAACCTGGGAAGAGACTGAAGAAAAAGGAACTGCTAGGGAAAACATGTGAACTGCATTGAATATCTTTCCTAATGGGGGTTCGGTACATAATGTTTAGGATTCATAAATGTTAAGAAGCAGTTCAAGAGACTTCCCTGGTGGTCCAGTGGTTAAGACTCTGTGCTCCCAGTTCAGGGGGCTCAGGTTCAATCCCCTAGTTGGGTACTAAATCCGCCACACTGCACAGTGTGGCCAAAAAAAAATTTTTTTTTAAGATAAGATGTTAAAAAAAAAAAGAAAAAAAGCAGTTCAGGGTGGCTACCTCTGGGACGAGGGTGGAAAACCCTTTGCGTGTTTTTTATAATTTTACTTATGTTTGGCTATTCGGGTCCCCGTTGCTGCTTCAGCTTCTCTCTAGTTGCTGAGAGCAGGACTTACTCTCTAGCTGCGGTGGTCGGGCTTCTCTTGTTGCGGGCTTTGGAGCACGCAGACTCAGCAGCTGGGGCAGGTGGGCTCAGTGGTCACAGCTCCCGGCTTGGAGCGCAGGCTCAGTAGTTGTGGCACACAGGCCCAGTTGCTCTGTGGCATGAGGGGTCTGCTCTGACCAGGGCTCGAACTTGTGTCTCCTGCACTGGCAGGGGGATTCTTTACTGCTGAGACACCAGGGAAGCCAGAAAACCCTTTGCTTTCATTTTCTGTTCTGTATGCTTCAAAAGGGCTCCCTTGGCGGCTCAGTGATAAAGAGTCCACCTGCAGTGCAGGAGGCACAGGAGATGTGGATTCGATCCTGGAGTTGGAAAACTCCCCTGGAGGAGGACATGGCAGCCCACTCCCATATTCTTGCCTGGAGAATCCCGTGGACAGAGGAGCCTGGCGGGCTACAGTCCACGGGGTCACAAAGAGTCGGACACGACTGAAGCGATGTAGCATGCATGCAGGCTCAGTCTTCTGTGCAGGCATTAGGGGAAAACTCCATGGAGAGCATGCATTTGCATGCCTTCAGTTGCCTGGGACTTTACTCTGCACACTGGATACATCCTCTTGGTGCTAATTCCAGATCCACACAGTGCTCCCAACCACAGGGATTCTCAGAGGCCAGAACAAGAAGGGATTCCTTAAAATGCTGCCTGTTCTAAGGATAAAATCAGAGTGTGGTGCCTGAAAGAGGAAAGAAATGCTCAGAACACAGGGCATGCGCTGCGGTCAGGGTGACAGTTTGGCTGGGAGCTGATGAGGGTCATGAGAAGAAGCGTTTCAGCCTCCAGTCGTACAAACCCTGCTGGGCACTCGATGAGGGCCTCATTCCTGCTGATTTTATGCGGCCGTTTTCTCCACATTCCCGATTCTGGAGGTCAGGATAGATCTTGCAGAGTGAGGCGGCCAGTCCTGACTCCACTGGAGGACCCAACCTTCCTTGTGGTACACAGACTAAGGGTCCCCCTCCCCTCCGGGGCCCCCCTCCCTGTGGGGGTCTACACACACTGGGGACAGCTCATCACCGTGATGGTGGAGTCAGGCCTCTCCGGCCACTGGTGGGGGACACTCGGGGGACAGTCCTCCGACCCGCTGGGTGGCCGTGGGAGGTGGGGAGCCCTCCCCTGCACCCTGCCCACCCCATCTCCAGCCTGGCCTCTGTCTTGCAGGTGTCCCCGCGGCCGCCATGGGCAAGCAAAACAGCAAGCTGCGACCCGAAGTACTGCAGGACCTGCGGGAGAACACGGAGTTCACGGACCATGAGCTGCAGGAGTGGTACAAGGGCTTCCTCAAGGACTGCCCCACCGGCCACCTGACCGTGGACGAGTTCAAGAAGATCTATGCCAACTTCTTCCCCTACGGTGACGCTTCCAAGTTCGCCGAGCACGTCTTCCGCACCTTCGACACCAATGGCGACGGCACCATCGACTTCAGGGAGTTTATCATCGCGCTGAGCGTGACCTCGCGGGGCAAGCTGGAGCAGAAGCTCAAGTGGGCCTTCAGTATGTATGACCTCGACGGCAACGGCTACATCAGCCGCAGCGAGATGCTGGAGATCGTGCAGGTGTGCCCGGGGGCGGGGCTGGCACCGGGGGCGGGGCCTCACAGGCACCGGGGGTGGAGCCTCAGCAGACCCTGTCCACTCGGGGACCATGCGCGACTCCTTGGCCCGCCTCTGGACCTTCGGGGCCACGTGGCTGCCTGCCCCTCTTTCCTGCCTTACAGAAAATGACTGTCACCTGACCAGCCGGCCCTTACAGATGGTGACGAGCCATTGTTGGGCTTCCCAGGTGGTGGCAGCGGCGGTTTAGTCGCTAAGCCCTGGCTGACTCTTGCGGCCCCATGGACTGTGTAGCCTGCAGGCTCCTCTGTCCATAGGATTCTCGAGGCAAGAATGTTGGAGTGGGTTGTCATTTCTTTCCCAGGGGGGATCTTCCCAACCCAGAAATTGAAGCCGGGTCTCCCGTATTACAGGCAGATTCTTTACCGGCTGAGCTATGGTGGAGCTAGTGGTAAAGATCCCACCTGCCAGTGCAGGAGAAGGACCATTGTTTACCGATCATTAGTGATACAAAGCCCTGGCCTGCACACAGTTGATAAGCTGTGGTCTTCCCAGTTCTAAGGGGAGGGGGGGTCATTCTCAACATTTCACAAACTCTGAGACTAGGTATGGTTGGGGGGTGCCAGTGCGGGGGTATGATTTCCTGAGAGTTACCAGCTATTGTTCCGTCGCTTAGTCATGTCCAACTCTTTGCAACCCTGTGGATGGCAGCATGCCAGGCTTCCCTGTCCTTCACTATCTCTCAAGAGTTTGCTCTAACTCATGTCCATTGAGTTAGTGATACCATCCAACCATCTCGTCTTCTGTCATCCACTTCACGTCCTGCCCTCAATCTTTCCCAGCATCAGGGTCTTTTCCAATGAGTCAGCTCTTCACATCAGGTGGCCAAAGTAACAGAGCTGGGAATTATAGAGGAGAGGACCCTTGACACTTGCGAAAGGCGCTGCCAAGACCTTTTCATATTCCCCTATTTAAGAATGCAAGAGACAGCTTGTCATGTCCTCAGGAACACACAGTTGTAAAGCCAGACTGAAACATTAGTGGTGACAGAGTAAGCTCTGGCCCAGGAAGCGCCACTTGAGAAACCTCTTCACTCCTGTCAATGACCCTGGCAGGGGAAGCTGTTTTCTGGCAAGAAACCAAGTTTTGTTCACTTCCCCAGGTTCCCAGGTGTGTGGTAGAGAGCCACAGAGCCTCCGCTCCCTGGGTCCCCACCCCTGCACCCCCACTCCTGGAGCCTGGGAACTCAGTTCTAGAATTCCTCAGAGGAGGTGTTCTCTAGTCCACACAGTAGAAACTTCTGGGCTAAACTACACACAGAGGGTCTCAAACTCAGGAACTCCTTGATCAGCAGCAAGTAGCCTGACCCGTTTCCCAAACAGGTGGTTTGCACGCCATGAGAATAAACCAGCACAGGTTCAAGGGAAACCGTCCTTCAGCCATTGATCCTGGCTCTTAGCGACAAGCAGTAGTGGAAAGAAGAGATCTGCTGCTGGGGAATCATCTGTCCCGACCTACCTGCTGGCCCTTACCCTCCTCTGTCACTGGCCAAGCAGACTGGCCGGGCCAAAGCTTACAGACACGGCAGAGTCGTGAGAGCTGTAAGGGGTGCCTTCCTGTCCAGATGGAATCTGGCTGCTAGGCCCCCAGACCGAGTTCCCACACCCTAAGCACCTTCCCCGCTTGTCGGCAGATGCTAAGCAGGATGCCTGGCTGCTACACCTTCATCAAAACAGACTGGGCTCCACGTGTATCACAGCCCAGCAGAGACGGGGAGGGTCTTGGCTCTGCCTCTTCTGCACCTGGACGAGTGCCTGGCGCTGTCCCAGGAGGGGGGCCTGTCCCAGGAGGCCCTGAAAGACACACTTGCTGTGCGGTGAGGCCTTGTCACCCCTGCCTGCAGGTGGAGAGGGACCAAGGAGTACAGAGTATAATAGATACAAGAAGCCTCACTTGGGCTTATTCTTTTTGGTTTGGTTTTGTAAACCTGCTTTTTAAGACATTACAGCTTCCAGGTTTCTGCTGTTCTTGGTCAAGCCATTTCCGCATAGAATCCCCCAGTGGCACAGCCCCCTCCCTCTGATGAGCTGCTGGTCACCAGCTCATCATGGCCCCCTGGACACACACACACACACACACACACACTGATGCACATACACACACGCACACACCACAGGGCCTGGACTCTTGGACAGAGACGGCCTGCATGGTGCTAAGCCCTCGGATGGCAGCATCCTGAAGAGAAGGTTCTCGATCCTTCTGGAGAGACCCATGGGCCCCGGGCCTGTCCTTTCTGGGGCTGGTGGTATGATTTCCCCTGGGAGTTTCAGGGGTTGTCTTTTCTTGATTCTCACCGAGGTACAGCAATCCCATAGTCAAATATTTGTGGCTAAGCATGCCGCATGATGCACCGTGCACACGCACGTCCATGTTGCCGAGTGAGGGGGCGTCCCCAGCTGCCCCCCTCCAGAAGGCCTGAGAGCTGTCCCACTTCCCGCCCCCAAACAGCCCAGTCTTGCCGCTGTCAGAGTGGGTCGTTTCACCTGTTCTTGAACCTCATGTAAATGAGGCTGGCTTCCTTTTGCTCACGAGCTATCTGCAATATGCATGCGCGCTATTGGGAAAAGCCCCAGAACCTTCCAGCTGGGGAGGGTCCCGGAGCTGGTGGGCAGTCCGGCCTCTCCTCCTGCCGTGGGTGAGGGTGGGGGGGTTGCAGATCAGGCCTGTGCCGCATCCCCCCAGGAGCACCCAGAACCTCTAAGCACACGCATCTGTGTGCCCCTTTGCAGGCAATATATAAAATGGTGTCCTCCGTGATGAAGATGCCAGAGGACGAGGCCACGCCGGAGAAGCGCACAGACAAGATCTTCAGGCAGATGGATACCAACAATGACGGTAGGACCCCCGCATGTCTGTGCCGCGCTGCTGGGAGCAGAGAAGCGTTTGGGGCCCTTCCCTGCAGCTTCTGGGACCTTGCCTAGCCCAGCCCTGGCCGTGCAACCATGCTGAGAGCTGGGCTTCGGAGTCCAGTGTCTTGCCCCCTGAGCAGTAGTCTCTTCGCTTCTAGAATGGGGAGACTGTGGGCCTGTGATCGTGTCCCAGGGGAGAAGAGGCAGGTGTGCCCATGGCACCTGAGCCCCCGAGGGGTTGGAGTCAGGTGTCCTGGGTGGTAGATAGATGGATGGCCCCCACCATCCCTCCTCCAGGCCCCAGTGGCCCCGGCGACTCTGTTGGGAGGTGCTGGCCTGCAGCAGCTGTGCCAGGCTTGCTGGGGCCACACCACAGCAGAAGTGGTGGGTTTTGGTGGGGGGGGCGGCCATGGGCGCCTGGCAGGGAGGACGTGCCCTGTGTTTCCTTCTCTGCCTCGGCCGTGAGCTTCTTTGGGGTCCACGCCGGGGAGGGTAACCATGAAATAGGATGGATCTGCACAAAGTGCAGCCCCAGAGCCATGTCAGATTTGCTTTTGAAGGATAAAGAAATGCAGCATTTAGAAAAGAAAAAGAGAAAATACCCGCTGCACTGTGCTTGGGGGTTGAAAATAAGCTAATGCATGGGAAAGCCCCCCACCCCGCCCTGGCCGAACCTTAAAGTGCGGTTTTCAGGTGAAGGCAAAGGACTGAGCCAGCAGGGGAGGGGCACAGTGGGGCTGCAGGCACATCAGCTCATGGAGACAGTTTTCAAAACATGATCAACGTAAGACAAGACGGCCTTGCGCCTGTTGTGGCCTTTGGGCAGATTCACAAAGCATGTCTTCCACCCTCCAGGGTAGCAAGGCACAGGCTTTGGATTCAATAGATCTGTTCCACCAGTCTTGGCTTTTCCGAACCTGAGTTTACTCTTCTGTGAAATGGGGATAATAATTCAGTCTCTTGTGGTTGTGAGGATCCAGAGTATCTGCTCTGACCTCTCAGCTTTGTGCATCTTCCCAGGCTGTCCATGAACCAGGGCCTGCACATCTCCTGTGAGCCCGGGATTGGCCCTGAAGCTTGGGGAGGGGGCGGGAGAGGCAGTGTTGGAGGAGAGAAGAGTGAGGCAGGGGTGTGCAGAATTCAGCCCTCGTCGTTCTCTGGGTTTGCCCCACACCCTTCCCACCTTCCCAGCCCCTCCTCGGAAAGCACAGGTAGCTGCTGAGGCCACAGGTCCTGAGTCTGGCGGAGCACCAGGAGCACCCTGATGGCTGCGGACAGACTGTGCTCAGGGGCCCCCATCCCCTTGCCAGCCCCGCTTTCTGCCCAGAGGAGAGGCCGGTGCTTTCATTAGCTCCATCCCCTAAGTAAATAAGCGTTAATCACTCAGTCGTGCCTGACTCTTTGTGACCCCCATGGACTGCAGCCCACCAGGCTCTTGTGTCCATGAGATTTTCCAGGCAAGGATACTGGAGTGGGTTGTCATTTCCTTCTCCAGGGGATCTTCCTGACCCAGGGATCAAACCTGGGTCTCCAGTACTGCAGGCAGATTCTTAACCAACTGAGCTACATGGGAAGCCCCTTGCCCGGAGTGGTCAGGATAAAGTCTCCGTTAACCATATGAACAGTCACAAAGCCCAGTAGCCCTCTGCATCATCCCAGGAGCCTCCTTTTCTGCCGGGGAGATGACTGCTCACCTTCCCAATCTATCCCTTAGCCTGGGGTGGTTTAGTCTCCTGCCGGGGATGCTTTGGGGGTGTTCACACCTTTGAGACAGGCGTGGCTGTGATCCCCCCACACAGATGAAGACCCTGGGACGTGGAGAGGTGGGTTGCTTGCCTGTGGAGGCCGAGCTAAGAGCCCACCAGTGTGCTGGGCATGGCCCCAAGCTCCTGTATTGGGGTCACTGGCTCTATTTCGTTTTACAGCTACAGAGGCAAGACTGAGGTTCCCCAAGGCACAGGTTGCCAGAATGCAGGGTCTGCTTCAAACCTAGGTCCCTCCTGTATCTGTATCCTGAGAGAAGTACCACCAATGGTCAATGAAAGCCAAATGGGTTTTTCCAGAAATGCCTTCAAAGCGCGTGGAGCCGGGACAGCATCCCGCTTCTGGAGGGCTCGAGACTTGAACCCCAGGAGGCTTCCCCGACCCAGGAGCTGTCCGTGTGTTCTCCCGAGGGTGGCAAACAGCAAGCACTGGCTAACTCCTGTTTCTCCCATCCTCCTTCCTGCAGGCAAACTGTCCCTGGAAGAGTTCATCAAAGGTGCCAAGAGTGACCCGTCCATCGTCCGGTTGCTACAGTGTGACCCCAGCAGTGCAAGTCAGTTCTAAGGGGTTGGCGTCTGGACAGTGCAGAGAAACACAGGCTTGTCTTGCCATTTAAGCTTTGCTTGCAAAAGTGGATGCCTCCTCAATCATTCCTGCTCTCCC
>SJYX01003653.1:203570-227602 GCA_006410675.1 Oreotragus oreotragus | reverse complement strand
TTCTCTGCCCCCCGCCCCCAGCCCAGCCCCATGGTTTAATCAGCAAGGTTGTGAGACTACACATCCCCAGCGACGACAGGGCGGAGACCCCGGGCATACACACCAGCCATCTGGGGGGCATCCCTAAGGATGTCCTGGTCCCTTCTGCTGCCCCACCACCCTGCCCCTGGCCTCTGAGGCAGCTTCTGTCCACACCCTTGAATCCTTGGGGTCCCTGCAGGGTAAGTGCGGCTGACACGGGAGCCTTCCAAGACAGGACAAGAAGTGGCCCTGGCTTATTTCTTCCTTACAAGGGAAGAGAACTTTCCAAAATTCTCCCGCCCGCCTCACCCCGGCCAGCCTTCTCGATGCCTTGGCCTGGAGTGTGAGGTGCCTGGAGGCACCCAGGGTGACAAGGGCCCCTCCCCCAGGGGGTGCGGCACCAGGGAGGGTGGACAGGACTGAGGTTCTGGTTCCAGTGTCCGTCACACCTGCCCATGGGCCAGGTGACCGCTCTTGGGTCTCACCTGGAGAAAAGCAGGTGATCGAGGTACGTGGGCAAGCATGTAAGCTGCCCCACAGCAGAGACACTGGTTGTTTTGCTGTTTTTAGTCATCTTAATACCTTTTAGGACTCCATGCCTGTGATGGAAAGTGTGAGCCCTGTCTGTGAGTGCTTTTGCGGTCAATGGCATCGCCAAGTCCAAACCTTCATGGGTAGTGTCCCCAGGGATGGGATGAGAGCGGGAGGCCAGGTGACCTGGGGCACCTGCTACCACGAGGCCACATCTGATGGTGATGAGGGGTGCGGAGGAGGATATTGCCCAGTAACGAGGCATAGCTGGGCGTGACTGCAGGTGCAGGGTTTGCCACAGAAACAGACAACAGAATGTCTCTCCCTCGGTGGTGGTGTTTAGTTGCTAAGTCATGTTTGCAGCCCCACGAACTGATCCTAAAGGAAATCAACCCTGAATATTCATTGGAAGTACTGATGCTGAAGCTGAAGTCTTGACACTTTGGCCCCACTTGATGCAAAGACCAGACTCACTGTAAAAGACCCTGTTGCCGGGAAAGATTAAGGGCAGGAGGAAAAGGGGGCAACAGAGGATGAGATGGTTGGAAGATCCCTGATTCAATGGACGTGAGTTTGTGCAAACTCCAGGAGATAGTGAAGAACAGGGAAGCCTGGCGTGCTGCAGTTCATGGGGTCACAAAGAGCCGGACACGACTGAGCGACTCAGTAACGGCAGCAACAATGGACTGTAGCCTGCCAGGCTCCTTCTGTCCATGGGATTTCCCAGGCAAGAATATTGGAGTGGGTTTTCATTTCCTTCTCCGGGGGATCTTCCTGACCCAGGATTTGAACCCCATGTCTCTTACCACTGGACCACCAGGGAAGCGCCTCCCTCTGAATACTTATTCACATATATGGGTGGCGGGGTTGGGTTGGGGGACAGGAAAGAGAGAGGCATTATAAGGAACCGGCTGATAGGATTATGGGGCTGAATGGTCCCAAGACTTGCCAGCTGGAGACCCAGGAGAGCCTACGGCATTTGCTCCAGGCTGGGTCTGAAGGCAGGAGCCCGCGGTCCCAGCCCAAGACCGCCAGGCAGAGAGCAGAGCCTCAGTTCAGCCTTTGTTCTAGTTGGCCCTTTGGATGAGGTCCTCACCCTGGTGGGAAGCCCCACAGTACTGTCAGCTAACGCAGTGTTAACCTCATCCAGAAACACCCTCACAGACACACTCAGAATAGCGTCGAGCCGCCCGCCAGGACACCCATGACCCAGCCACACGGACATACAATAACCATCCCTGTGCTTCCACACAAATGGGAAGGACATGGATCTGGGGTCCTGGTGGGCCCTGACCCCACAGAAGCTCACAGAAGTCATGGTGGCTCCTTAGGGAGTCGTCGGCGATGAGGACCTGCCCTAGGAAAGGGAAGGCACTACCCACAGGCCCGTCACTGACTTGGGGACTCCCTTAGAAGCTGGCCATACCCCTTGGGTCCCAGGAAGTTAATGGCAGAAGGAGAACCAGTCAGATTATCTTACCTCCCACTCCCGACAGTGTCCCTTTTTTTCACCGTGTGTGTGTGTGTGTGTGCAGGGCGACAGGCAGTGTGGTTTCTGCAGGCGGGGCTCAGTGGGACTCAGAGGTCTAGTGAGGGATGTGTGTCTGTCCTGCGGGGCAGTGCCATGGGTGCGTGCACTATGCACAACCCACGTAGACACTGGGTTTGAGGGTCCCATGCGTCCAGCCTGCGTCAGCAGCAGGCGAGTGGCCCCTGGGGACCAGTCTGAGGCTGTGTCAGGTGCTAGCCTTGCAGCTCCTTCCAGGTGGGTGGGGGAGGGACCTGAGCCCCCTACCCCGGCTGGCCCGGGCTGCTTTCACAGTGGGGGCAGCCCCAGCCCCCTCCCCAGCTTGTGGCCTCCGTGAACGTCGTGCCTTTCCCAAGACTCTATGCCAATGGAGCTGAAAACTTTCTTCCAGAAGGTCACCCCACCCCTCCCGGGTACCCCTCACAGTGCCCACACTTGCCTCGCTCACAGTGCTCTTCCCCTTGAACTGACCTCGCAGTTCACCCCTTCCCCTCCCCGGAGCCAGTGTCCAGCCTGGCTTGGCATTAGCTGCTCAGGGTGTTCCCTTGGTGGACTCCTGGTTAGGACTCCGGGCCTTCACTGCAGTGGCCTGGCTTCGATCCCTGGTTGGGGTCATGAGGTCCCACAAGCTGAGCAGTGCAGCTTAAAAAAGAAGGCAAAAACCCTAGAAGTTCTGAATGAGTGAGTGAATGAAGAGTAAGTGTTGGGGAGCTCCCCAGTGGCACAGTGGATAGGAGTCTACCTGCCAGCACAGGAGATGTGGGTTCAGTCCTTGGCCTGGGAAGATTCCACATGCTGCCGAGCAACTAAGCCTGCGTGCCACAACTGCTGAGCCCGACAACAAGAGAAGCCCCTGCAATGAGGCGCCCCCCGCGTGCTGCAACTAGAGCAAGCCTGAGTAGCAACGAAGACCCAGCACCACCGAAATAGTAAATTAATTTTTTTAAAAGTCAGTATTGGGGGCCCACCTTATGGTCTGGAACTGCACCCAGTGGGCCCTGGACACAGAGGCAGAGGGACAGGTCCCAGCCTGGCCACTGATAACCACATGACCCTGGACACATGCGACAGGGACCCAGAGAGCCAGGGGTGCTGCCCTTGACCCTGTAGGTCAGCTGGTGGAGGGGTGGGGCAGGCAGGTGCAGGGCCTCGAGGGAGGGCAAGGATGCCTATAGGCCAAGACCTGCCCCTCTGACTCTGTAGTTCAGAGCAAGGACTGCAAACAGCTCACAGCTTCTCCAGAGAGGGAGGCCAGAGCCAGGGTGGGACTAGGCACCCGGGGTAGGAAAAACATGGACCCAGGGCCGTGCAAAAATGGGGAGAGAGACACACCAGCAGCCATCGACACCCAGGTCCCAACGTGTGGGGACAAGCAGGACCTGGGCCTGGACATCAAGGGCTAGTCGGTGGGTGAGGGGAGATAAGGGCAGTGCCCCTCAGCTTCCCACGCCACCACACTTCAGTAGGGGGAGAGGAGGGCTTATCTTCACAGCCAGGGTGGGAGGGGTGGCCTACCGTGTCACCAAGCATGGTGTGGGCACCTCAGGAACCCAGGGTGGGAACATCACCCACCTGGTACAGGCAGGGGGGAGTGGTGGGAACACAGGCTGTGGGGGACCACCAGCTCTTCCCTGGGTGTGAGGCAGGAATGAGGGCTGGGCTCACCTGGGGGCGCTTCATCTGTGCTCAGGAAGATTCTGGGGGAGCAACCTGGTCCAGGACAAGCTGTCTGGAGCCTCAGAGCCTAGATACCCGGTGTGGCTGGCCCTGGATCTCCCTCTGAGCTGGGCCACGTTCCAGTGCCCACAGCCCTCCTATCAGTCAGGCCTCTACCAGCGGCATCTGTTGAGTGGCTAAATGTTAGTCACTCAGTAATGCTGGACACTGCAACCCCATAGACTGTAGCCCACCAGGCTCCTCTGTCCATGGGATTCTCCAGGCAAGAATACTGGAGTGGGTTGCCATGCCCTTCTCCAGAGGATCTTCCCGACTGAGGGATCGAACGTGCATCTCTTACAGACCCAGGGATCGAACGTGCATCTCTTACGTCTCCTGCATTGGCAGGCAGTCTTTACCACTGAGCCATCGAGGAAGCAGGACCTGACAGCTTGGAGGCAGTGCAAGACCACAGAGGGGTCTCAAGCACGAGGCGCTGCTGCCCTCTGGTGGCCGTAGCTGGGAGGGCCGTCTAGGCTTGAGTGTGCAAACCCCCAGCCTGGTTTAGGAACCTCCGGAGCCAGATTTGTATCTGAGCTTTCTCTCTCTGCCCCATTTGACAGGTGAGGAGCTTGAGGCCCAGGAGTGACCTGATTTTCCGTGAGACACACAGCAAACAGAAGCTTTAGCTGGGCTCCTGGTGCCCAGGACTTGGAATCCCTGTTGATAGGGTTGTCACATAAAATAACAGGGTGACCAGCCAGCACGTAGAGTAACCTAAGAAAACCTGACAGAGAGGGATGGAGTCTGCATGGACATGCAAGGTCACCATTGTGAGGGGTACGAGGAGCACAGGGCTGCAGAGGACAGGCTAAGTGGAGTCTGTGCAGCAAGCACCAAGGATGGTCAGCTGGGAGGCTAGAGAGGGCTGCCGAAGGCCTGGACAGCGGTCTGTGTGCAGGCTTCGGGCTCGGCTCTCAGTGCAGGCTGGTCTAGTGCAGACTCAGGTCTGACCTTGGCCCCAGGGGGTGACTCCAGATGGGGCAGAGAGCCCCACCCTGGCAGGGGTGGGGGCAAGGGATAAGTAGGGGTTAAGTCCTTAACCCCAGGGGCTCTGATGTTTCCATTAGCCCCCGGAGCTGGGTGGGCACAAGTCAGAGCCCCCTCACCCTGAAAAGTTGCCAAGAAGGCCTTGGTCAAGCCCACCCAAGACCCCGACCAAGCTCGCCGGCCCTTGTTCAGCAGCTCATGGGCACAGTAGCCACATAACAGGATTTTTTTCTTTCTTCACCTGGGAGGCATATTTTATATAATTCCTTTAAAGTCAGCAATAGACACATGTAAAAGTGTGTATGAAGTCAGTCTCCACTCGCCTCCTCAGGCCCTGCATTTTCCTGCTATGTCTCTTTGTCAGTTCTTCCAAGTTTCTGTATATGCAGGTAGGTATGCTTGTGCGCAAAGTTTGGTTTGCTCTTTGCAGACAGCAGCTCACCACACACGCATGGTCCCCAGCAGCTCCGGCAGGGCCCTGCGTCTCGCAGCGGCTGTGTCCCAGCGGCCATCTCAGTGGTTCCCTCCTGGTGAGCACACAGTTGCTTCTCACACGTGCTGTACAGACACTGTCACAATGAGAAGTCTAGTAAGTGGCCATGTCCGAGATTTCTTACAAGTCAGAATTGTTGGGGCAAAGGAAACGTGGCTTTTTCTAACTGTGCATTTGTTTTGGGCTTTACTGGGCCTTCGTTGCTGCGCGGGCTTCTTCTCCAGTTGCGGTGCCATGGGCTTCTCACTGCAGTGACTTCTGTCTTGACACACAGGCTCGAGGGCATGTGGGCTCCGTTGTAGCTCCGACTCAAAGCACACATACATACTCTCAGTAGCTGTCGCTCCCAGCCTCTAAAGCACATGCTCAGCAGTTGTGGCACACGGGCTTAGCTGCCCCGCGGCATGTGAAATCTACTCAGATCAGGGATCGAATCTGTGTCTCCTGCACTGGCAGGCGGATTCTTTACCACACAGCCCCCGGGGAAGCCTAGATAATTTTTTAAATTGCCAGATTCCCTCGAGAGATTATTCATATTCTTGCCTTCCCATCTGCCATGGGTAAGCTTGCCTGCTTACCTAGCTGGGGGAGTGAATTCTCCTATCTTTGCCAAAACGACAGCTGAGATTCTCAGTTCTAAAGGTTTGTTCCAAGTTTTCTGTGAAAAGTTCACATCTTGCCCACTTTCTACAGCATTGTTCCTCTTTTATTGATTTATTGGAACTTTTATTATGAATAAAATCGGCTACCTCTGTGTGTGTTGTTCTCCCCTTTGCCTCCTACATTTTTTACTTCAAATGTTTTCTTCTAACAGCTTTGTGGCCTAATCCGTCACAGTAAAAACTTACACCTGGGGTTTATTGTGGTACAAGGAGCATCCGCACCTTCTGCTTTCCCAGGGGGTTACCTGTTGCGCCACAGCCCCTGTCCCGTCTGGGGTGGGCCCAGCACTCTGCGTTTTGAGATGCCCCCACGTGACTCGAATAAACACCTGCCTGGCTTGCCGTTACCTTGGACCAGGAGCCCCTCCCAGTGGGGGCCTGTATGGAGACTCCAGCACTGTGTCAGCACCTTATGGAGGCCTGAGCTGTCCACTTCACACCAAGGTCTAGAAGTGTCTGCGAATGACGAACAGTACCATCTTGTCTGCACTGCCACCTGGAACCTTCTAAGAGGGTCCCAGAGGTAGTGTTGATGCCCACCCAGCTGTCTGAGCTCTCCATCCTCTTGCCAAACTCGAATGCTCACGCCCAGGTGTAGGGGCCAGGGGAGGTCGTTTGGGCCAGCCCAGGCCATGTCACCACAGACTCCAAGTGGCTTCACTAAACCCTCAGGAGCCAGGTTCAGAGGCTGTGGTGTGGGTGTCATGGGACCTCCTGCGACTACTTCTGTCCCCACCGGCACTGGCTGGCTAGTCAGACTGTACTTTACCTAAAGTGAGGGAAGAGCAGTTCCTAAGCCCTCAGTACAGGGGCTGAGGGGAAACCCTCTTTTCAATCCATAATCAGCACTTGTCACTAAGGTACCTTGTTATTCCTAACTTCTGAAAGTAAGACTACTTTACCAAAACCTTGGTGTCTAGCTTGTACTTCCTGGCACTAATCCACACAGAACATCAGTTCCTTTATCTTGAACGTTAGTGGGCAGATTGAGGACCCAGACAAGGATCTGCTCACAGGAAGTGGGGCAGACTGTTCACTTGAGAGTTCTTCTGCCTCTTCCGCCCAGACTCACCAGACCTTTCTTTGTAGCTCCTAGGTCTCACTCAGTGGTCCGCCAACTAGCACAGTGCTCTCGGATCCAAGGACACCAGGAGTGATGAGCCAAGGCCTAGTCTGGCTAAGTGGCCAGGAGGCAACAGGCATCACAGCAGTGTGCTGTGTCCAGGTGGAATTCAGGTCTGGGGGAAAGCAGCTGTTCAGAAACTAAGAAGCCACTCCCCTCAACTCCTTGGTAAAGGTACTAATAGCATACTTAATCCAGCCCCTGAGAGGTAAGATGCTGCAGCCTCCCTGTCTGTGCCTGTGTGCTATCTCCCCATGTCCCTCCAACAGAGCTGCAGAGATACTCGATGTCACTTGCAGGGACTGGGGCCGGTGAGAGACTTACTCAAGTGATTCTGGCTTTTACGTGGCCTGCCCTCCTGTCCAGAGCTATGGCAGGGATTCACAATTCCCGTCTTGGAAATTTAAATGTGAGCCTGCCACCCTTTCTCTGAGGTGTAGGGTACAAATTGAGTAAGAGAATACAAAAGGCCAAGGTCAGATGAAGAGCTGCAACTCTGTAACAAGCTAGTTTGTAACTGTACCTTTTCCTGTGTGTGAAGTCAAGGTGCAAATATGAGACTGGTCTCTGGAGGCAAGGCTCAGAGGGCCCTGAGTACCTTGCCTAGGCAGCCGCTGTGACAGGCAAAGACCACTTAGTTAACAAGGGGCTCTGGCATACCAAGCTCAGTCAGCATCCAGGATGGGGAACCACTAACAGCTGAGGCTGCCCACGGTCTTGTCTGTTCTTTTCCTCCCCCTGCCATGGGGTTAGATGCCGTCACTACTCTTTGAGACACCACAGCAGACTTTCTCCAGGACTCAGACTTGAAATAAAAATGTCAAGACAGAAAAAAAGTATTCCACAGATTTTTAAAACATTAAAAACATGTCAACTCCTCAATCTTCTGGGGCAATTTTCTCAGCCTACAGGGAAAAAACAAATTCCCACCTATAACACATGCTCAGGTGAGCCACCTGAAATGAACACACCGTAAAAACTTCCCAATGCCAAGTTATGTCAAGATCCTTTATTCCTTTTTGTTAAAACCGGTCACAACACTAAGCTTCTGGCCCACCCTGCTGATACACAAGCCACAAACGCTTGCTCAGCAGCTGAAGCCTTTAGTAGCATGTTTGAAAAGTGAATAAAAATCCATATAAAACAAATATTCAAATAGTTTCCATAGGAACACAGATAAGTGTGACCCCATCTCCCAGTCTTCCACATTGGTGCACCTGTGCCAACCCTACTCACATAGACATCTCAGAACTAGCAGTAATTAAGTTAAATGGTCCCCCCCAAACCCTTAAATCAAGCTAAACTCGCAGTTAACAGCTACAAGAGTGGTATCTACACGTTAATACGCGTGGAAGCGCAGGCTGCCGAGTGCCGCTTCATGCCGCTCTCCCGGGCACAGGACACGGGCAGGGGACCAACGTCCGGCTCCTCCACTCCAGGCGGGAAGTCCTGGGTCCGGATCTGCTGCATCAGTTGCCTGCAGGAGACAGGCGGCAGTCAGAAACCCTGAATCACCGCTAACCAAGCGGCTCCACAGTGTGTGACACAGTAACTTATTCATGAGCCTATTTACATCTCTGGTTACTATGTCATCAGGAAGCAATTCAATGTAGTACTACAGCAAGCATTTCTTCAGAACCATCTTTTTGGTAAGAAGGAAACCACAAGTCACATGCACTAGTTAAAGTACTCTAGGTACAGAAATAGGACTGACCAGCCTTTTCTAAATCAACTGTGCCTTAAAATTCTGCAACTATATACATCACTATTATTGGAGGAATTTTCCTTTCATTGTAATTACTACAAAATTTCTAAAGCATATATTCTTAATATGGGGAGAAAAACAAAAAATAATTGTTATTATTTAATTCTAAGCAAGTTCTTAATTCTACTGGACAAGAACAAGCATAATCAACCCTGGAAGGTACCTAATTCTCATCAGAACCAAACACACACTGTCACTAACCATGTTGGCCCTGACATCACATAGTAGATGGTGGGTCTCTGGAATCCATTGAAGGTAGAAGCAGCAGCAACAGTGTAAGCACCCATGTTCTCAAAGAGCATCCAATCGCCCACATGCATCTCGGGCAGGTTACAGCGCTCAACAATGCGGTCCAGGCCATCACAGGTCGGTCCCCAGATGCTGGATGAATAATACTTCTCGTCTGGTTTGGGTCTCTACATTTGAGACAGAGAAACACACCTGCTTACATTTGTTCTGACCAGTCATCTTTCAACTGGTGTATACAACACATTCAGAAGGTACCTTCTGCAGAAGAGGCTTCACGTGTGCATGATCATAAAGGATGCAATTGAATGAGCCATATACTCCATCGTTCACGTAATACATAAATGTCCGTTCACTAGACTCCTCTTCATCTAGAAAAGCAAATTAAAAAAAAGAAAAAAATAATTAGAAAAGCAGAAATAGTCTCAGTTACCACTTAACCATTTTAGGTACGAACTTTCAGTATATATATGCAATGATTCAATCTTTATACCTACCATCAGAGCCTGTCTGTTCCTTTAACACAAGTTTTTTGGCAATAATATTAACTGCGAGTGTGAAAGCTGATGCAACATAGTATCTGCCCGGCTCAGCTATGATTCTCACTCCAGAGTCTGATGGAAAATACTTATCCAGTGCTGGGTTGATTACACTGGTGATCTACCAGAGATAGACAGAAAAGAGCAATTGGTCATCAAGGGGAACTCACATGGAGCAGCACTTTGAAACACATCAAAAACATTGAGAGCTGCTATCAGCAGAGGTTTATCTTCAAACAGCAAAAGATAAANCAGGGCCCAGGGTTCGATCCAGGCTCAGGGAACTAAGATCCTGCAGGCTGTGTCGTGCAGCCAAACAAACAAACAAACAAACAAAAAAGATGTGAAAGGGCCGACCCTGAGCTCTCAGAGCCCAGAGCTTCCCAGAGGTGGCTCATTTCCATGATGAAAAGAGAAGGAATGCTTTAGGGAAAGGACGTGTGTTGACTATCAAGGCGGCCAGGAAGGCCACGTTCGTGACCATGTTATCCTCCTGCCCTCCCCAGGCCCTTCCTCCCCTTGCTGCCCCCAGGAAGTTGTGAGACGGGGCCAGATGATCGGGTCCAAGGGCCGGCTTTGCCGCCAGAGCTTCCCGGTCGGCTTCCTCCCTGGTGAAGCGGGATGAATACAGGCGAGGTGTCTGATTAAAAACAAAAGTTTCCCACGTCCATGGACCTTCTTGTGGCTGTCCCCGATGCCAGCAGGTCAGGAGTTAAGCCTTTTGGAACCACACAGTCCCTAGCATGGGGTTCTGCCCCATGAACACTGATGCCACATGTTATCAGCTCAGTTCCCTGGGCAGTTGTCTTAGCACTGTACACTGGACAGCTTCAAAAACAGAAATGTATTATCTCACAGTTCTGGGAGGCTGAACATCTGAGGTCAAGGTGTCAGCAGGACTGGCTCCTTCTGAGGCCTCTCTCGTTGGCCCATCGACAGCTGTCTTCTCNTTGTCTTAGCACTGTACACTGGACAGCTTCAAAAACAGAAATGTATTATCTCACAGTTCTGGGAGGCTGAACATCTGAGGTCAAGGTGTCAGCAGGACTGGCTCCTTCTGAGGCCTCTCTCGTTGGCCCATCGACAGCTGTCTTCTCCCTGTGTCTTCAGGTGGCCTTTCCTCTGGGTCTGTGTCCCAAGCTCCTCTATTCAAGGGCACCAGTCAGATTGGTTTTTAAATTCTTTTGCCCGCACCGCACCATATGGGAACTTAGTTCCCCGACCAGGGATCAACCTCTTGCCCCCCGCCCCCTTGCAGGGAAAGTGCAGAGTCCTCACCATTGCCAGGGAATTCCCATAGCCTCGTTTATCTTAATGATCACTCTGAGAGTTGTGTCTCCAAATACAGCCACATCCTGAGGTCCAGGAGTTAGGAGGTCAGCGTGTGAATTTGTAGGGAGTAGTTCAGTCCATGACAGCAGCTGGCCCTCTCCGCTGGCCTCTCTGGACTGTGGATGCACCCCGCCAGCAGAATGGCCTCAGGTCTCAGCGGAAGGAGTGAAGAGCAAGGGTGGGTGGGTGCAGTGAGACCCTCCACATCGCAGCCCCCTCTGCACATGGGTGGCTGCCTTGGAAGCCAAAGGCGGGAGGCAGAAGGAGAGACATCTGAGACAAACCACAGCTCTCCCTCCCTGCAGACGCTGGCTGGGAGACTCACAACTGAGAGGAGCGTGGCAAATACAAAGCCTTGAGAGCAGCTGAACTGAGCAAAGGATCACAGATCAGTCTTTTAGAGCAGGAAATACGTAGGTGGATGTGTGCAATCTGCAGGGTGTCTTAGGTTGAGCGTGGGAGCCGTGGGGTGGGAATAGGGTTGTGGGGGGTGGAAGGCTCTCGGAGCCAGTGGAAACTGACAACCATGTTACATAGTGACTTGCTGGTTTCCACTTACGAGGACCAACCAATAGGTAAAGCGGAACGGAAAGTGGAGAGGGTAAACCCTGACCCTGTGAAAGCCATGGTTCCCACGCAAGACAGAAGCACATGTGGAAGGGGGAGGGGAGGAGAGGGAGATTAAAAGGGGGATTAATAACTTAATCTCCCAGAGAATCAAGAGATCCCTGTCATGTTGCTGGACTGAGACATAGAGGATTCTTATGTGTTTATTTTTGATTAAAACTACACAGAGTTCCACATTTGAAGTTACAAAAAGATTTACAGTAAAAACTCACCACATGACCCTTGTCTATCAGCCATCTCTTTCTGTGGCCAATGTTATCATTTCCCAAGAAGTCATTCCGAGTATGAATAACACACATAGATTTTCTCTTTTTTTTCACAAAGAGTAGCAAACTCTGTATGCTGTCCTGTACCTTTTCTTTTCACTTAAAAATGCATCTTGAAGATTATTTTGCATTGGTGGCAATGACAGATGTCTGGGTTGTTCATTATTACAGACAATAGTGCAGGCAGTGGTCTGTGTGCTGTGCTACATCGCTTCAGTCGTGTCTGACTCTTTGAGACCCCATGGACTGTAGCCCACCAGGCTCTTCTGTCCATGGGACTCTCCAGGCAATACTGGAGTGGGTTGCCATGCCCTCCTCCAGATCTTCCCGACCCAGGGATCAAGCCAGGGTCTCCCGTGTCTTCTGAGTTGCAAGTGGATTCTTTACCTTTGAGCCCCTGGGGAAGCCTGGAAGTGGTTGTGCTGTACACCAGCTATTTGCACAGGTGGGAGCATCTCTAGATGTGTTTCTAGAAGTGGGGTTGCTGTGTCCATGGCAACATGTTTGTAATTTTGAAAGATATTCCCACTGCCCCCCTACACCTGGGGGTTAGAAAAGGAACTTTTCTATAATTTAAATTTCTGTAAATTTAAATGTTTGTAAACTTGAAGTCATAAAGTAAAACAGTGACTAGTATAAAGCTAATAAAACCTGGGAAGAGACTGAAGAAAAAGGAACTGCTAGGGAAAACATGTGAACTGCATTGAATATCTTTCCTAATGGGGGTTCGGTACATAATGTTTAGGATTCATAAATGTTAAGAAGCAGTTCAAGAGACTTCCCTGGTGGTCCAGTGGTTAAGACTCTGTGCTCCCAGTTCAGGGGGCTCAGGTTCAATCCCCTAGTTGGGTACTAAATCCGCCACACTGCACAGTGTGGCCAAAAAAAAATTTTTTTTTAAGATAAGATGTTAAAAAAAAAAAGAAAAAAAGCAGTTCAGGGTGGCTACCTCTGGGACGAGGGTGGAAAACCCTTTGCGTGTTTTTTATAATTTTACTTATGTTTGGCTATTCGGGTCCCCGTTGCTGCTTCAGCTTCTCTCTAGTTGCTGAGAGCAGGACTTACTCTCTAGCTGCGGTGGTCGGGCTTCTCTTGTTGCGGGCTCTGGAGCACACAGACTCAGCAGCTGGGGCAGGTGGGCTCAGTGGTCACAGCTCCCGGCTTGGAGCGCAGGCTCAGTAGTTGTGGCACACAGGCCCAGTTGCTCTGTGGCATGAGGGGTCTGCTCTGACCAGGGCTCGAACTTGTGTCTCCTGCACTGGCAGGGGGATTCTTTACTGCTGAGACACCAGGGAAGCCAGAAAACCCTTTGCTTTCATTTTCTGTTCTGTATGCTTCAAAAGGGCTCCCTTGGCGGCTCAGTGATAAAGAGTCCACCTGCAGTGCAGGAGGCACAGGAGATGTGGATTCGATCCTGGAGTTGGAAAACTCCCCTGGAGGAGGACATGGCAGCCCACTCCCATATTCTTGCCTGGAGAATCCCGTGGACAGAGGAGCCTGGCGGGCTACAGTCCACGGGGTCACAAAGAGTCGGACACGACTGAAGCGATGTAGCATGCATGCAGGCTCAGTCTTCTGTGCAGGCATTAGGGGAAAACTCCATGGAGAGCATGCATTTGCATGCCTTCAGTTGCCTGGGACTTTACTCTGCACACTGGATACATCCTCTTGGTGCTAATTCCAGATCCACACAGTGCTCCCAACCACAGGGATTCTCAGAGGCCAGAACAAGAAGGGATTCCTTAAAATGCTGCCTGTTCTAAGGATAAAATCAGAGTGTGGTGCCTGAAAGAGGAAAGAAATGCTCAGAACACGGGGCGTGCGCTGCGGTCAGGGTGACAGTTTGGCTGGGAGCTGATGAGGGTCATGAGAAGAAGCGTTTCAGCCTCCAGTCGTACAAACCCTGCTGGGCACTCGATGAGGGCCTCATTCCTGCTGATTTTATGCGGCCGTTTTCTCCACATTCCCGATTCTGGAGGTCAGGATAGATCTTGCAGAGTGAGGCGGCCAGTCCTGACTCCACTGGAGGACCCAACCTTCCTTGTGGTACACAGACTAAGGGTCCCCCTCCCCTCCGGGGCCCCCCTCCCTGTGGGGGTCTACACACACTGGGGACAGCTCATCACCGTGATGGTGGAGTCAGGCCTCTCCGGCCACTGGTGGGGGACACTCGGGGGACAGTCCTCCGACCCGCTGGGTGGCCGTGGGAGGTGGGGAGCCCTCCCCTGCACCCTGCCCACCCCATCTCCAGCCTGGCCTCTGTCTTGCAGGTGTCCCCGCGGCCGCCATGGGCAAGCAAAACAGCAAGCTGCGACCCGAAGTACTGCAGGACCTGCGGGAGAACACGGAGTTCACGGACCATGAGCTGCAGGAGTGGTACAAGGGCTTCCTCAAGGACTGCCCCACCGGCCACCTGACCGTGGACGAGTTCAAGAAGATCTATGCCAACTTCTTCCCCTACGGTGACGCTTCCAAGTTCGCCGAGCACGTCTTCCGCACCTTCGACACCAATGGCGACGGCACCATCGACTTCAGGGAGTTTATCATCGCGCTGAGCGTGACCTCGCGGGGCAAGCTGGAGCAGAAGCTCAAGTGGGCCTTCAGTATGTATGACCTCGACGGCAACGGCTACATCAGCCGCAGCGAGATGCTGGAGATCGTGCAGGTGCGCCCGGGGGCGGGGCTGGCACCGGGGGCGGGGCCTCACAGGCACCGGGGGTGGAGCCTCAGCAGACCCTGTCCACTCGGGGACCATGCGCGACTCCTTGGCCCGCCTCTGGACCTTCGGGGCCACGTGGCTGCCTGCCCCTCTTTCCTGCCTTACAGAAAATGACTGTCACCTGACCAGCCGGCCCTTACAGATGGTGACGAGCCATTGTTGGGCTTCCCAGGTGGTGGCAGCAGCGGTTTAGTCGCTAAGCCCTGGCTGACTCTTGCGGCCCCATGGACTGTGTAGCCTGCAGGCTCCTCTGTCCATAGGATTCTCGAGGCAAGAATGTTGGAGTGGGTTGTCATTTCTTTCCCAGGGGGGATCTTCCCAACCCAGAAATTGAAGCCGGGTCTCCCGTATTACAGGCAGATTCTTTACCGGCTGAGCTATGGTGGAGCTAGTGGTAAAGATCCCACCTGCCAGTGCAGGAGAAGGACCATTGTTTACCGATCATTAGTGATACAAAGCCCTGGCCTACACACAGTTGATAAGCTGTGGTCTTCCCAGTTCTAAGGGGAGGGGGGGTCATTCTCAACATTTCACAAACTCTGAGACTAGGTATGGTTGGGGGGTGCCAGTGCGGGGGTATGATTTCCTGAGAGTTACCAGCTATTGTTCCGTCGCTTAGTCATGTCCAACTCTTTGCAACCCTGTGGATGGCAGCATGCCAGGCTTCCCTGTCCTTCACTATCTCTCAAGAGTTTGCTCTAACTCATGTCCATTGAGTTAGTGATACCATCCAACCATCTCGTCTTCTGTCATCCACTTCACGTCCTGCCCTCAATCTTTCCCAGCATCAGGGTCTTTTCCAATGAGTCAGCTCTTCACATCAGGTGGCCAAAGTAACAGAGCTGGGAATTATAGAGGAGAGGACCCTTGACACTTGCGAAAGGCGCTGCCAAGACCTTTTCATATTCCCCTATTTAAGAATGCAAGAGANAATCTTTCCCAGCATCAGGGTCTTTTCCAATGAGTCAGCTCTTCACATCAGGTGGCCAAAGTAACAGAGCTGGGAATTATAGAGGAGAGGACCCTTGACACTTGCGAAAGGCGCTGCCAAGACCTTTTCATATTCCCCTATTTAAGAATGCAAGAGACAGCTTGTCATGTCCTCAGGAACACACAGTTGTAAAGCCAGACTGAAACATTAGTGGTGACAGAGTAAGCTCTGGCCCAGGAAGCGCCACTTGAGAAACCTCTTCACTCCTGTCAATGACCCTGGCAGGGGAAGCTGTTTTCTGGCAAGAAACCAAGTTTTGTTCACTTCCCCAGGTTCCCAGGTGTGTGGTAGAGAGCCACAGAGCCTCCGCTCCCTGGGTCCCCACCCCTGCACCCCCACTCCTGGAGCCTGGGAACTCAGTTCTAGAATTCCTCAGAGGAGGTGTTCTCTAGTCCACACAGTAGAAACTTCTGGGCTAAACTACACACAGAGGGTCTCAAACTCAGGAACTCCTTGATCAGCAGCAAGTAGCCTGACCCGTTTCCCAAACAGGTGGTTTGCACGCCATGAGAATAAACCAGCACAGGTTCAAGGGAAACCGTCCTTCAGCCATTGATCCTGGCTCTTAGCGACAAGCAGTAGTGGAAAGAAGAGATCTGCTGCTGGGGAATCATCTGTCCCGACCTACCTGCTGGCCCTTACCCTCCTCTGTCACTGGCCAAGCAGACTGGCCGGGCCAAAGCTTACAGACACGGCNCAGCCATTGATCCTAGCTCTTAGCGACAAGCAGTAGTGGAAAGAAGAGATCTGCTGCTGGGGAATCATCTGTCCCGACCTACCTGCTGGCCCTTACCCTCCTCTGTCACTGGCCAAGCAGACTGGCCGGGCCAAAGCTTACAGACACGGCAGAGTCGTGAGAGCTGTAAGGGGTGCCTTCCTGTCCAGATGGAATCTGGCTGCTAGGCCCCCAGACCGAGTTCCCACACCCTAAGCACCTTCCCCGCTTGTCGGCAGATGCTAAGCAGGATGCCTGGCTGCTACACCTTCATCAAAACAGACTGGGCTCCACGTGTATCACAGCCCAGCAGAGACGGGGAGGGTCTTGGCTCTGCCTCTTCTGCACCTGGACGAGTGCCTGGCGCTGTCCCAGGAGGGGGGCCTGTCCCAGGAGGCCCTGAAAGACACACTTGCTGTGCGGTGAGGCCTTGTCACCCCTGCCTGCAGGTGGAGAGGGACCAAGGAGTACAGAGTATAATAGATACAAGAAGCCTCACTTGGGCTTATTCTTTTTGGTTTGGTTTTGTAAACCTGCTTTTTAAGACATTACAGCTTCCAGGTTTCTGCTGTTCTTGGTCAAGCCATTTCCGCATAGAATCCCCCAGTGGCACAGCCCCCTCCCTCTGATGAGCTGCTGGTCACCAGCTCATCATGGCCCCCTGGACACACACACACACACACACACACACTGATGCACATACACACACGCACACACCACAGGGCCTGGACTCTTGGACAGAGACGGCCTGCATGGTGCTAAGCCCTCGGATGGCAGCATCCTGAAGAGAAGGTTCTCGATCCTTCTGGAGAGACCCATGGGCCCCGGGCCTGTCCTTTCTGGGGCTGGTGGTATGATTTCCCCTGGGAGTTTCAGGGGTTGTCTTTTCTTGATTCTCACCGAGGTACAGCAATCCCATAGTCAAATATTTGTGGCTAAGCATGCCGCATGATGCACCGTGCACACACACGTCCATGTTGCCGAGTGAGGGGGCGTCCCCAGCTGCCCCCCTCCAGAAGGCCTGAGAGCTGTCCCACTTCCCGCCCCCAAACAGCCCAGTCTTGCCGCTGTCAGAGTGGGTCGTTTCACCTGTTCTTGAACCTCATGTAAATGAGGCTGGCTTCCTTTTGCTCACGAGCTATCTGCAATATGCATGCGCGCTATTGGGAAAAGCCCCAGAACCTTCCAGCTGGGGAGGGTCCCGGAGCTGGTGGGCAGTCCGGCCTCTCCTCCTGCCGTGGGTGAGGGTGGGGGGGTTGCAGATCAGGCCTGTGCCGCATCCCCCCAGGAGCACCCAGAACCTCTAAGCACACGCATCTGTGTGCCCCTTTGCAGGCAATATATAAAATGGTGTCCTCCGTGATGAAGATGCCAGAGGACGAGGCCACGCCGGAGAAGCGCACAGACAAGATCTTCAGGCAGATGGATACCAACAATGACGGTAGGACCCCCGCATGTCTGTGCNTGCGCTGCGGTCAGGGTGACAGTTTGGCTGGGAGCTGATGAGGGTCATGAGAAGAAGCGTTTCAGCCTCCAGTCGTACAAACCCTGCTGGGCACTCGATGAGGGCCTCATTCCTGCTGATTTTATGCGGCCGTTTTCTCCACATTCCCGATTCTGGAGGTCAGGATAGATCTTGCAGAGTGAGGCGGCCAGTCCTGACTCCACTGGAGGACCCAACCTTCCTTGTGGTACACAGACTAAGGGTCCCCCTCCCCTCCGGGGCCCCCCTCCCTGTGGGGGTCTACACACACTGGGGACAGCTCATCACCGTGATGGTGGAGTCAGGCCTCTCCGGCCACTGGTGGGGGACACTCGGGGGACAGTCCTCCGACCCGCTGGGTGGCCGTGGGAGGTGGGGAGCCCTCCCCTGCACCCTGCCCACCCCATCTCCAGCCTGGCCTCTGTCTTGCAGGTGTCCCCGCGGCCGCCATGGGCAAGCAAAACAGCAAGCTGCGACCCGAAGTACTGCAGGACCTGCGGGAGAACACGGAGTTCACGGACCATGAGCTGCAGGAGTGGTACAAGGGCTTCCTCAAGGACTGCCCCACCGGCCACCTGACCGTGGACGAGTTCAAGAAGATCTATGCCAACTTCTTCCCCTACGGTGACGCTTCCAAGTTCGCCGAGCACGTCTTCCGCACCTTCGACACCAATGGCGACGGCACCATCGACTTCAGGGAGTTTATCATCGCGCTGAGCGTGACCTCGCGGGGCAAGCTGGAGCAGAAGCTCAAGTGGGCCTTCAGTATGTATGACCTCGACGGCAACGGCTACATCAGCCGCAGCGAGATGCTGGAGATCGTGCAGGTGCGCCCGGGGGCGGGGCTGGCACCGGGGGCGGGGCCTCACAGGCACCGGGGGTGGAGCCTCAGCAGACCCTGTCCACTCGGGGACCATGCGCGACTCCTTGGCCCGCCTCTGGACCTTCGGGGCCACGTGGCTGCCTGCCCCTCTTTCCTGCCTTACAGAAAATGACTGTCACCTGACCAGCCGGCCCTTACAGATGGTGACGAGCCATTGTTGGGCTTCCCAGGTGGTGGCAGCAGCGGTTTAGTCGCTAAGCCCTGGCTGACTCTTGCGGCCCCATGGACTGTGTAGCCTGCAGGCTCCTCTGTCCATAGGATTCTCGAGGCAAGAATGTTGGAGTGGGTTGTCATTTCTTTCCCAGGGGGGATCTTCCCAACCCAGAAATTGAAGCCGGGTCTCCCGTATTACAGGCAGATTCTTTACCGGCTGAGCTATGGTGGAGCTAGTGGTAAAGATCCCACCTGCCAGTGCAGGAGAAGGACCATTGTTTACCGATCATTAGTGATACAAAGCCCTGGCCTGCACACAGTTGATAAGCTGTGGTCTTCCCAGTTCTAAGGGGAGGGGGGGTCATTCTCAACATTTCACAAACTCTGAGACTAGGTATGGTTGGGGGGTGCCAGTGCGGGGGTATGATTTCCTGAGAGTTACCAGCTATTGTTCCGTCGCTTAGTCATGTCCAACTCTTTGCAACCCTGTGGATGGCAGCATGCCAGGCTTCCCTGTCCTTCACTATCTCTCAAGAGTTTGCTCTAACTCATGTCCATTGAGTTAGTGATACCATCCAACCATCTCGTCTTCTGTCATCCACTTCACGTCCTGCCCTCAATCTTTCCCAGCATCAGGGTCTTTTCCAATGAGTCAGCTCTTCACATCAGGTGGCCAAAGTAACAGAGCTGGGAATTATAGAGGAGAGGACCCTTGACACTTGCGAAAGGCGCTGCCAAGACCTTTTCATATTCCCCTATTTAAGAATGCAAGAGACAGCTTGTCATGTCCTCAGGAACACACAGTTGTAAAGCCAGACTGAAACATTAGTGGTGACAGAGTAAGCTCTGGCCCAGGAAGCGCCACTTGAGAAACCTCTTCACTCCTGTCAATGACCCTGGCAGGGGAAGCTGTTTTCTGGCAAGAAACCAAGTTTTGTTCACTTCCCCAGGTTCCCAGGTGTGTGGTAGAGAGCCACAGAGCCTCCGCTCCCTGGGTCCCCACCCCTGCACCCCCACTCCTGGAGCCTGGGAACTCAGTTCTAGAATTCCTCAGAGGAGGTGTTCTCTAGTCCACACAGTAGAAACTTCTGGGCTAAACTACACACAGAGGGTCTCAAACTCAGGAACTCCTTGATCAGCAGCAAGTAGCCTGACCCGTTTCCCAAACAGGTGGTTTGCACGCCATGAGAATAAACCAGCACAGGTTCAAGGGAAACCGTCCTTCAGCCATTGATCCTAGCTCTTAGCGACAAGCAGTAGTGGAAAGAAGAGATCTGCTGCTGGGGAATCATCTGTCCCGACCTACCTGCTGGCCCTTACCCTCCTCTGTCACTGGCCAAGCAGACTGGCCGGGCCAAAGCTTACAGACACGGCAGAGTCGTGAGAGCTGTAAGGGGTGCCTTCCTGTCCAGATGGAATCTGGCTGCTAGGCCCCCAGACCGAGTTCCCACACCCTAAGCACCTTCCCCGCTTGTCGGCAGATGCTAAGCAGGATGCCTGGCTGCTACACCTTCATCAAAACAGACTGGGCTCCACGTGTATCACAGCCCAGCAGAGACGGGGAGGGTCTTGGCTCTGCCTCTTCTGCACCTGGACGAGTGCCTGGCGCTGTCCCAGGAGGGGGGCCTGTCCCAGGAGGCCCTGAAAGACACACTTGCTGTGCGGTGAGGCCTTGTCACCCCTGCCTGCAGGTGGAGAGGGACCAAGGAGTACAGAGTATAATAGATACAAGAAGCCTCACTTGGGCTTATTCTTTTTGGTTTGGTTTTGTAAACCTGCTTTTTAAGACATTACAGCTTCCAGGTTTCTGCTGTTCTTGGTCAAGCCATTTCCGCATAGAATCCCCCAGTGGCACAGCCCCCTCCCTCTGATGAGCTGCTGGTCACCAGCTCATCATGGCCCCCTGGACACACACACACACACACACACACACTGATGCACATACACACACGCACACACCACTGGGCCTGGACTCTTGGACAGAGACGGCCTGCATGGTGCTAAGCCCTCGGATGGCAGCATCCTGAAGAGAAGGTTCTCGATCCTTCTGGAGAGACCCATGGGCCCCGGGCCTGTCCTTTCTGGGGCTGGTGGTATGATTTCCCCTGGGAGTTTCAGGGGTTGTCTTTTCTTGATTCTCACCGAGGTACAGCAATCCCATAGTCAAATATTTGTGGCTAAGCATGCCGCATGATGCACCGTGCACACGCACGTCCATGTTGCCGAGTGAGGGGGCGTCCCCAGCTGCCCCCCTCCAGAAGGCCTGAGAGCTGTCCCACTTCCCGCCCCCAAACAGCCCAGTCTTGCCGCTGTCAGAGTGGGTCGTTTCACCTGTTCTTGAACCTCATGTAAATGAGGCTGGCTTCCTTTTGCTCACGAGCTATCTGCAATATGCATGCGCGCTATTGGGAAAAGCCCCAGAACCTTCCAGCTGGGGAGGGTCCCGGAGCTGGTGGGCAGTCCGGCCTCTCCTCCTGCCGTGGGTGAGGGTGGGGGGGTTGCAGATCAGGCCTGTGCCGCATCCCCCCAGGAGCACCCAGAACCTCTAAGCACACGCATCTGTGTGCCCCTTTGCAGGCAATATATAAAATGGTGTCCTCCGTGATGAAGATGCCAGAGGACGAGGCCACGCCGGAGAAGCGCACAGACAAGATCTTCAGGCAGATGGATACCAACAATGACGGTAGGACCCCCGCATGTCTGTGCCGCGCTGCTGGGAGCAGAGAAGCGTTTGGGGCCCTTCCCTGCAGCTTCTGGGACCTTGCCTAGCCCAGCCCTGGCCGTGCAACCATGCTGAGAGCTGGGCTTCGGAGTCCAGTGTCTTGCCCCCTGAGCAGTAGTCTCTTCGCTTCTAGAATGGGGAGACTGTGGGCCTGTGATCGTGTCCCAGGGGAGAAGAGGCAGGTGTGCCCATGGCACCTGAGCCCCCGAGGGGTTGGAGTCAGGTGTCCTGGGTGGTAGATAGATGGATGGCCCCCACCATCCCTCCTCCAGGCCCCAGTGGCCCCGGCGACTCTGTTGGGAGGTGCTGGCCTGCAGCAGCTGTGCCAGGCTTGCTGGGGCCACACCACAGCAGAAGTGGTGGGTTTTGGTGGGGGGGGCGGCCATGGGCGCCTGGCAGGGAGGACGTGCCCTGTGTTTCCTTCTCTGCCTCGGCCGTGAGCTTCTTTGGGGTCCACGCCGGGGAGGGTAACCATGAAATAGGATGGATCTGCACAAAGTGCAGCCCCAGAGCCATGTCAGATTTGCTTTTGAAGGATAAAGAAATGCAGCATTTAGAAAAGAAAAAGAGAAAATACCCGCTGCACTGTGCTTGGGGGTTGAAAATAAGCTAATGCATGGGAAAGCCCCCCACCCCGCCCTGGCCGAACCTTAAAGTGCGGTTTTCAGGTGAAGGCAAAGGACTGAGCCAGCAGGGGAGGGGCACAGTGGGGCTGCAGGCACATCAGCTCATGGAGACAGTTTTCAAAACATGATCAACGTAAGACAAGACGGCCTTGCGCCTGTTGTGGCCTTTGGGCAGATTCACAAAGCATGTCTTCCACCCTCCAGGGTAGCAAGGCACAGGCTTTGGATTCAATAGATCTGTTCCACCAGTCTTGGCTTTTCCGAACCTGAGTTTACTCTTCTGTGAAATGGGGATAATAATTCAGTCTCTTGTGGTTGTGAGGATCCAGAGTATCTGCTCTGACCTCTCAGCTTTGTGCATCTTCCCAGGCTGTCCATGAACCAGGGCCTGCACATCTCCTGTGAGCCCGGGATTGGCCCTGAAGCTTGGGGAGGGGGCGGGAGAGGCAGTGTTGGAGGAGAGAAGAGTGAGGCAGGGGTGTGCAGAATTCAGCCCTCGTCGTTCTCTGGGTTTGCCCCACACCCTTCCCACCTTCCCAGCCCCTCCTCGGAAAGCACAGGTAGCTGCTGAGGCCACAGGTCCTGAGTCTGGCGGAGCACCAGGAGCACCCTGATGGCTGCGGACAGACTGTGCTCAGGGGCCCCCATCCCCTTGCCAGCCCCGCTTTCTGCCCAGAGGAGAGGCCGGTGCTTTCATTAGCTCCATCCCCTAAGTAAATAAGCGTTAATCACTCAGTCGTGCCTGACTCTTTGTGACCCCCATGGACTGCAGCCCACCAGGCTCTTGTGTCCATGAGATTTTCCAGACAAGGATACTGGAGTGGGTTGTCATTTCCTTCTCCAGGGGATCTTCCTGACCCAGGGATCAAACCTGGGTCTCCAGTACTGCAGGCAGATTCTTAACCAACTGAGCTACATGGGAAGCCCCTTGCCCGGAGTGGTCAGGATAAAGTCTCCGTTAACCATATGAACAGTCACAAAGCCCAGTAGCCCTCTGCATCATCCCAGGAGCCTCCTTTTCTGCCGGGGAGATGACTGCTCACCTTCCCAATCTATCCCTTAGCCTGGGGTGGTTTAGTCTCCTGCCGGGGATGCTTTGGGGGTGTTCACACCTTTGAGACAGGCGTGGCTGTGATCCCCCCACACAGATGAAGACCCTGGGACGTGGAGAGGTGGGTTGCTTGCCTGTGGAGGCCGAGCTAAGAGCCCACCAGTGTGCTGGGCATGGCTCCAAGCTCCTGTATTGGGGTCACTGGCTCTATTTCGTTTTACAGCTACAGAGGCAAGACTGAGGTTCCCCAAGGCACAGGTTGCCAGAATGCAGGGTCTGCTTCAAACCTAGGTCCCTCCTGTATCTGTATCCTGAGAGAAGTACCACCAATGGTCAATGAAAGCCAAATGGGTTTTTCCAGAAATGCCTTCAAAGCGCGTGGAGCCGGGACAGCATCCCGCTTCTGGAGGGCTCGAGACTTGAACCCCAGGAGGCTTCCCCGACCCAGGAGCTGTCCGTGTGTTCTCCCGAGGGTGGCAAACAGCAAGCACTGGCTAACTCCTGTTTCTCCCATCCTCCTTCCTGCAGGCAAACTGTCCCTGGAAGAGTTCATCAAAGGTGCCAAGAGTGACCCGTCCATCGTCCGGTTGCTACAGTGTGACCCCAGCAGTGCAAGTCAGTTCTAAGGGGTTGGCGTCTGGACAGTGCAGAGAAACACAGGCTTGTCTTGCCATTTAAGCTTTGCTTGCAAAAGTGGATGCCTCCTCAATCATTCCTGCTCTCCCGGGGCGGCCAGGCAACACGTCACCGCACCTGCCTGCCCGGCAGCTGCGCCCCACTCCTCACCTGGCCTCCTCCCACCCCCTCCCTGCCCCGGTCCCTCCAGGGCGACATCCTGGGGATGTGTTTA
>SJYX01003653.1:97695-202140 GCA_006410675.1 Oreotragus oreotragus | reverse complement strand
ACCAGCCATCTGGGGGGCATCCCTAAGGATGTCCTGGTCCCTTCTGCTGCCCCACCACCCTGCCCCTGGCCTCTGAGGCAGCTTCTGTCCACACCCTTGAATCCTTGGGGTCCCTGCAGGGTAAGTGCGGCTGACACGGGAGCCTTCCAAGACAGGACAAGAAGTGGCCCTGGCTTATTTCTTCCTTACAAGGGAAGAGAACTTTCCAAAATTCTCCCGCCCGCCTCACCCCGGCCAGCCTTCTCGATGCCTTGGCCTGGAGTGTGAGGTGCCTGGAGGCACCCAGGGTGACAAGGGCCCCTCCCCCAGGGGGTGCGGCACCAGGGAGGGTGGACAGGACTGAGGTTCTGGTTCCAGTGTCCGTCACACCTGCCCATGGGCCAGGTGACCGCTCTTGGGTCTCACCTGGAGAAAAGCAGGTGATCGAGGTACGTGGGCAAGCATGTAAGCTGCCCCACAGCAGAGACACTGGTTGTTTTGCTGTTTTTAGTCATCTTAATACCTTTTAGGACTCCATGCCTGTGATGGAAAGTGTGAGCCCTGTCTGTGAGTGCTTTTGCGGTCAATGGCATCGCCAAGTCCAAACCTTCATGGGTAGTGTCCCCAGGGATGGGATGAGAGCGGGAGGCCAGGTGACCTGGGGCACCTGCTACCACGAGGCCACATCTGATGGTGATGAGGGGTGCGGAGGAGGATATTGCCCAGTAACGAGGCATAGCTGGGCGTGACTGCAGGTGCAGGGTTTGCCACAGAAACAGACAACAGAATGTCTCTCTCTCCCTCGGTGGTGGTGTTTAGTTGCTAAGTCATGTTTGCAGCCCCACGAACTGATCCTAAAGGAAATCAACCCTGAATATTCATTGGAAGTACTGATGCTGAAGCTGAAGTCTTGACACTTTGGCCCCACTTGATGCAAAGACCAGACTCACTGTAAAAGACCCTGTTGCCGGGAAAGATTAAGGGCAGGAGGAAAACGGGGCAACAGAGGATGAGATGGTTGGAAGGTATCCCTGATTCAATGGACTTGAGTTTGTGCAAACTCCAGGAGATAGTGAAGAACAGGGAAGCCTGGCGTGCTGCAGTTCATGGGGTCACAAAGAGCCGGACACGACTGAGCGACTCAGTAATGGCAGCAACAATGGGCTGTAGCCTGCCAGGCTCCTTCTGTCCATGGGATTTCCCAGGCAAGAATATTGGAGTGGGTTTTCATTTCCTTCTCCGGGGGATCTTCCTGACCCAGGATTTGAACCCCATGTCTCTTATCACTGGACCACCAGGGAAGCGCCTCCCTCTGAATACTTATTCACATATATGTGTGGCGGGGTTGGGTTGGGGGACAGGAAGGAGAGAGGCATTATAAGGAACCGGCTGATAGGATTATGGGGCTGAATGGTCCCAAGACTTGCCAGCTGGAGACCCAGGAGAGCCTACGGCATTTGTTCCAGGCTGGGTCTGAAGGCAGGAGCCCACGGTCCCAGCCCAAGACCGCCAGGCAGAGAGCAGAGCCTCAGTTCAGCCTTTGTTCTAGTTGGCCCTTTGGATGAGGTCCTCACCCTGGTGGGAAGCCCCACAGTACTGTCAGCTAACGCAGTGTTAACCTCATCCAGAAACACCCTCACAGACACACTCAGAATAGCGTCAAGCCGCCCGCCAGGACACCCATGACCCAGCCACACGGACATACAATAACCATCCCTGTGCTTCCACACAAATGGGAAGGACATGGATCTGGGGTCCTGGTGGGCCCTGACCCCACAGAAGCTCACAGAAGTCATGGTGGCTCCTTAGGGAGTCGTCGGCGATGAGGACCTGCCCTAGGAAAGGGAAGGCACCACCCACAGGCCCGTCACTGACTTGGGGACTCCCTTAGAAGCTGGCCATACCCCTCGGGTCCCAGGAAGTTAATGGCAGAAGGAGAACCAGTCAGATTATCTTACCTCCCACTCCCGACAGTGTCCCTTTTTTTCACCGTGTGTGTGTGTGTGTGTGCAGGGCGACAGGCAGTGTGGTTTCTGCAGGCGGGGCTCAGTGGGACTCAGAGGTCTAGTGAGGGATGTGTGTCTGTCCTGCGGGGCAGTGCCATGGGTGCGTGCACTAGGCACAACCCACGTAGACACTGGGTTTGAGGGTCCCATGCGTCCAGCCTGCGTCAGCAGCAGGCGAGTGGCCCCTGGGGACCAGTCTGAGGCTGTGTCAGGTGCTAGCCTTGCAGCTCCTTCCAGGTGGGTGGGGGAGGGACCTGAGCCCCCTACCCCGGCTGGCCCGGGCTGCTTTCACAGTGGGGGCAGCCCCAGCCCCCTCCCCAGCTTGTGGCCTCCGTGAACGTCGTGCCTTTCCCAAGACTCTATGCCAATGGAGCTGAAAACTTTCTTCCAGAAGGTCACCCCACCCCTCCCGGGTACCCCTCACAGTGCCCACACTTGCCTCGCTCACAGTGCTCTTCCCCTTGAACTGACCTCGCAGTTCACCCCTTCCCCTCCCCGGAGCCAGTGCCCAGCCTGGCTTGGCATTAGCTGCTCAGGGTGTTCCCTTGGTGGACTCCTGGTTAGGACTCCGGGCCTTCACTGCAGTGGCCTGGCTTCGATCCCTGGTTGGGGTCATGAGGTCCCACAAGCTGAGCAGTGCAGCTTAAAAAAGAAGGCAAAAACCCTAGAAGTTCTGAATGAGTGAGTGAATGAAGAGTAAGTGTTGGGGAGCTCCCCAGTGGCACAGTGGATAGGAGTCTACCTGCCAGCACAGGAGATGTGGGTTCAGTCCTTGGCCTGGGAAGATTCCACATGCTGCCGAGCAACTAAGCCTGCGTGCCACAACTGCTGAGCCCGACAACAAGAGAAGCCCCTGCAATGAGGCGCCCCCCGCGTGCTGCAACTAGAGCAAGCCTGAGTAGCAACGAAGACCCAGCACCACCGAAATAGTAAATTAATTTTTTTAAAAGTCAGTATTGGGGGCCCACCTTATGGTCTGGAACTGCACCCAGTGGGCCCTGGACACAGAGGCAGAGGGACAGGTCCCAGCCTGGCCACTGATAACCACATGACCCTGGACACATGCGACAGGGACCCAGAGAGCCAGGGGTGCTGCCCTTGACCCTGTAGGTCAGCTGGCGGAGGGGTGGGGCAGGCAGGTGCAGGGCCTCGAGGGAGGGCAAGGATGCCTATAGGCCAAGACCTGCCCCTCTGACTCTGTAGTTCAGAGCAAGGACTGCAAACAGCTCACAGCTTCTCCAGAGAGGGAGGCCAGAGCCAGGGTGGGACTAGGCACCCGGGGTAGGAAAAACATGGACCCAGGGCCGTGCAAAAATGGGGAGAGAGACACACCAGCAGCCATCGACACCCAGGTCCCAACGTGTGGGGACAAGCAGGACCTGGGCCTGGACATCAAGGGCTAGTCGGTGGGTGAGGGGAGATAAGGGCAGTGCCCCTCAGCTTCCCACGCCACCACACTTCAGTAGGGGGAGAGGAGGGCTTATCTTCACAGCCAGGGTGGGAGGGGTGGCCTACCGTGTCACCAAGCATGGTGTGGGCACCTCAGGAACCCAGGGTGGGAGCATCACCCACCTGGTACAGGCAGGGGGGAGTGGTGGGAACACAGGCTGTGGGGGACCACCAGCTCTTCCCTGGGTGTGAGGCAGGAATGAGGGCTGGGCTCACCTGGGGGCGCTTCATCTGTGCTCAGGAAGATTCTGGGGGAGCAACCTGGTCCAGGACAAGCTGTCTGGAGCCTCAGAGCCTAGATACCCGGTGTGGCTGGCCCTGGATCTCCCTCTGAGCTGGGCCACGTTCCAGTGCCCACAGCCCTCCTATCAGTCAGGCCTCTACCAGCGGCATCTGTTGAGTGGCTAAATGTTAGTCACTCAGTAATGCTGGACACTGCAACCCCATAGACTGTAGCCCACCAGGCTCCTCTGTCCATGGGATTCTCCAGGCAAGAATACTGGAGTGGGTTGCCATGCCCTTCTCCAGAGGATCTTCCCGACTGAGGGATCGAACGTGCATCTCTTACAGACCCAGGGATCGAACGTGCATCTCTTACGTCTCCTGCATTGGCAGGCAGTCTTTACCACTGAGCCATCGAGGAAGCAGGACCTGACAGCTTGGAGGCAGTGCAAGACCACANTTGCCATGCCCTTCTCCAGAGGATCTTCCCGACTGAGGGATCAAACGTGCATCTCTTACAGACCCAGGGATCGAACGTGCATCTCTTACGTCTCCTGCATTGGCAGGCAGTCTTTACCACTGAGCCATCGAGGAAGCAGGACCTGACAGCTTGGAGGCAGTGCAAGACCACAGAGGGGTCTCAAGCACGAGGCGCTGCTGCCCTCTGGTGGCCGTAGCTGGGAGGGCCGTCTAGGCTTGAGTGTGCAAACCCCCAGCCTGGTTTAGGAACCTCCGGAGCCAGATTTGTATCTGAGCTTTCTCTCTCTGCCCCATTTGACAGGTGAGGAGCTTGAGGCCCAGGAGTGACCTGATTTTCCGTGAGACACACAGCAAACAGAAGCTTTAGCTGGGCTCCTGGTGCCCAGGACTTGGAATCCCTGTTGATAGGGTTGTCACATAAAATAACAGGGTGACCAGCCAGCACGTAGAGTAACCTAAGAAAACCTGACAGAGAGGGATGGAGTCTGCATGGACATGCAAGGTCACCATTGTGAGGGGTACGAGGAGCACAGGGCTGCAGAGGACAGGCTGAGTGGAGTCTGTGCAGCAAGCACCAAGGATGGTCAGCTGGGAGGCTAGAGAGGGCTGCCGAAGGCCTGGACAGCGGTCTGTGTGCAGGCTTCGGGCTCGGCTCTCAGTGCAGGCTGGTCTAGTGCAGACTCAGGTCTGACCTTGGCCCCAGGGGGTGACTCCAGATGGGGCAGAGAGCCCCACCCTGGCAGGGGTGGGGGCAAGGGATAAGTAGGGGTTAAGTCCTTAACCCCAGGGGCTCTGATGTTTCCATTAGCCCCCGGAGCTGGGTGGGCACAAGTCAGAGCCCCCTCACCCTGAAAAGTTGCCAAGAAGGCCTTGGTCAAGCCCACCCAAGACCCCGACCAAGCTCGCCGGCCCTTGTTCAGCAGCTCATGGGCACAGTAGCCACATAACAGGATTTTTTTCTTTCTTCACCTGGGAGGCATATTTTATATAATTCCTTTAAAGTCAGCAATAGACACATGTAAAAGTGTGTATGAAGTCAGTCTCCACTCGCCTCCTCAGGCCCTGCATTTTCCTGCTATGTCTCTTTGTCAGTTCTTCCAAGTTTCTGTATATGCAGGTAGGTATGCTTGTGCGCAAAGTTTGGTTTGCTCTTTGCAGACAGCAGCTCACCACACACGCATGGTCCCCAGCAGCTCCGGCAGGGCCCTGCGTCTCGCAGCGGCTGTGTCCCAGCGGCCATCTCAGTGGTTCCCTCCTGGTGAGCACACAGTTGCTTCTCACACGTGCTGTACAGACACTGTCACAATGAGAAGTCTAGTAAGTGGCCATGTCCGAGATTTCTTACAAGTCAGAATTGTTGGGGCAAAGGAAACGTGGCTTTTTCTAACTGTGCATTTGTTTTGGGCTTTACTGGGCCTTCGTTGCTGCGCGGGCTTCTTCTCCAGTTGCGGTGCCATGGGCTTCTCACTGCAGTGACTTCTGTCTTGACACACAGGCTCGAGGGCATGTGGGCTCCGTTGTAGCTCCGACTCAAAGCACACATACTCTCAGTAGCTGTCGCTCCCAGCCTCTAAAGCACATGCTCAGCAGTTGTGGCACACGGGCTTAGCTGCCCCGCGGCATGTGAAATCTACTCAGATCAGGGATCGAATCTGTGTCTCCTGCACTGGCAGGCGGATTCTTTACCACACAGCCCCCGGGGAAGCCTAGATAATTTTTTAAATTGCCAGATTCCCTCGAGAGATTATTCATATTCTTGCCTTCCCATCTGCCATGGGTAAGCTTGCCTGCTTACCTAGCTGGGGGAGTGAATTCTCCTATCTTTGCCAAAACGACAGCTGAGATTCTCAGTTCTAAAGGTTTGTTCCAAGTTTTCTGTGAAAAGTTCACATCTTGCCCACTTTCTACAGCATTGTTCCTCTTTTATTGATTTATTGGAACTTTTATTATGAATAAAATCGGCTACCTCTGTGTGTGTTGTTCTCCCCTTTGCCTCCTACATTTTTTACTTCAAATGTTTTCTTCTAACAGCTTTGTGGCCTAATCCGTCACAGTAAAAACTTACACCTGGGGTTTATTGTGGTACAAGGAGCATCCGCACCTTCTGCTTTCCCAGGGGGTTACCTGTTGCGCCACAGCCCCTGTCCCGTCTGGGGTGGGCCCAGCACTCTGCGTTTTGAGATGCCCCCACGTGACTCGAATAAACACCTGCCTGGCTTGCCGTTACCTTGGACCAGGAGCCCCTCCCAGTGGGGGCCTGTATGGAGACTCCAGCACTGTGTCAGCACCTTATGGAGGCCTGAGCTGTCCACTTCACACCAAGGTCTAGAAGTGTCTGCGAATGACGAACAGTACCATCTTGTCTGCACTGCCACCTAGAACCTTCTAAGAGGGTCCCAGAGGTAGTGTTGATGCCCACCCAGCTGTCTGAGCTCTCCATCCTCTTGCCAAACTCGAATGCTCACGCCCAGGTGTAGGGGCCAGGGGAGGTCGTTTGGGCCAGCCCAGGCCATGTCACCACAGACTCCAAGTGGCTTCACTAAACCCTCAGGAGCCAGGTTCAGAGGCTGTGGTGTGGGTGTCATGGGACCTCCTGCGACTACTTCTGTCCCCACCGGCACTGGCTGGCTAGTCAGACTGTACTTTACCTAAAGTGAGGGAAGAGCAGTTCCTAAGCCCTCAGTACAGGGGCTGAGGGGAAACCCTCTTTTCAATCCATAATCAGCACTTGTCACTAAGGTACCTTGTTATTCCTAACTTCTGAAAGTAAGACTACTTTACCAAAACCTTGGTGTCTAGCTTGTACTTCCTGGCACTAATCCACACAGAACATCAATTCCTTTATCTTGAACGTTAGTGGGCAGATTGAGGACCCAGACAAGGATCTGCTCACAGGAAGTGGGGCAGACTGTTCACTTGAGAGTTCTTCTGCCTCTTCCGCCCAGACTCACCAGACCTTTCTTTGTAGCTCCTAGGTCTCACTCAGTGGTCCGCCAACTAGCACAGTGCTCTCGGGTCCAAGGACACCAGGAGTGATGAGCCAAGGCCTAGTCTGGCTAAGTGGCCAGGAGGCAACAGGCATCACAGCAGTGTGCTGTGTCCAGGTGGAATTCAGGTCTGGGGGAAAGCAGCTGTTCAGAAACTAAGAAGCCACTCCCCTCAACTCCTTGGTAAAGGTACTAATAGCATACTTAATCCAGCCCCTGAGAGGTAAGATGCTGCAGCCTCCCTGTCTGTGCCTGTGTGCTATCTCCCCATGTCCCTCCAACAGAGCTGCAGAGATACTCGATGTCACTTGCAGGGACTGGGGCCGGTGAGAGACTTACTCAAGTGATTCTGGCTTTTACGTGGCCTGCCCTCCTGTCCAGAGCTATGGCAGGGATTCACAATTCCCGTCTTGGAAATTTAAATGTGAGCCTGCCACCCTTTCTCTGAGGTGTAGGGTACAAATTGAGTAAGAGAATACAAAAGGCCAAGGTCAGATGAAGAGCTGCAACTCTGTAACAAGCTAGTTTGTAACTGTACCTTTTCCTGTGTGTGAAGTCAAGGTGCAAATATGAGACTGGTCTCTGGAGGCAAGGCTCAGAGGGCCCTGAGTACCTTGCCTAGGCAGCCGCTGTGACAGGCAAAGACCACTTAGTTAACAAGGGGCTCTGGCATACCAAGCTCAGTCAGCATCCAGGATGGGGAACCACTAACAGCTGAGGCTGCCCACGGTCTTGTCTGTTCTTTTCCTCCCCCTGCCATGGGGTTAGATGCCGTCACTACTCTCTGAGACACCACAGCAGACTTTCTCCAGGACTCAGACTTGAAATAAAAATGTCAAGACAGAAAAAAAGTATTCCACAGATTTTTAAAACATTAAAAACATGTCAACTCCTCAATCTTCTGGGGCAATTTTCTCAGCCTACAGGGAAAAAACAAATTCCCACCTATAACACATGCTCAGGTGAGCCACCTGAAATGAACACACCGTAAAAACTTCCCAATGCCAAGTTATGTCAAGATCCTTTATTCCTTTTTGTTAAAACCGGTCACAACACTAAGCTTCTGGCCCACCCTGCTGATACACAAGCCACAAACGCTTGCTCAGCAGCTGAAGCCTTTAGTAGCATGTTTGAAAAGTGAATAAAAATCCATATAAAACAAATATTCAAATAGTTTCCATAGGAACACAGATAAGTGTGACCCCATCTCCCAGTCTTCCACATTGGTGCACCTGTGCCAACCCTACTCACATAGACATCTCAGAACTAGCAGTAATTAAGTTAAATGGTCCCCCCCAAACCCTTAAATCAAGCTAAACTCGCAGTTAACAGCTACAAGAGTGGTATCTACACGTTAATACGCGTGGAAGCGCAGGCTGCCGAGTGCCGCTTCATGCCGCTCTCCCGGGCACAGGACACGGGCAGGGGACCAACGTCCGGCTCCTCCACTCCAGGCGGGAAGTCCTGGGTCCGGATCTGCTGCATCAGTTGCCTGCAGGAGACAGGCGGCAGTCAGAAACCCTGAATCACCGCTAACCAAGCGGCTCCACAGTGTGTGACACAGTAACTTATTCATGAGCCTATTTACATCTCTGGTTACTATGTCATCAGGAAGCAATTCAATGTAGTACTACAGCAAGCATTTCTTCAGAACCATCTTTTTGGTAAGAAGGAAACCACAAGTCACATGCACTAGTTAAAGTACTCTAGGTACAGAAATAGGACTGACCAGCCTTTTCTAAATCAACTGTGCCTTAAAATTCTGCAACTATATACATCACTATTATTGGAGGAATTTTCCTTTCATTGTAATTACTACAAAATTTCTAAAGCATATATTCTTAATATGGGGAGAAAAACAAAAAATAATTGTTATTATTTAATTCTAAGCAAGTTCTTAATTCTACTGGACAAGAACAAGCATAATCAACCCTGGAAGGTACCTAATTCTCATCAGAACCAAACACACACTGTCACTAACCATGTTGGCCCTGACATCACATAGTAGATGGTGGGTCTCTGGAATCCATTGAAGGTAGAAGCAGCAGCAACAGTGTAAGCACCCATGTTCTCAAAGAGCATCCAATCGCCCACATGCATCTCGGGCAGGTTACAGCGCTCAACAATGCGGTCCAGGCCATCACAGGTCGGTCCCCAGATGCTGGATGAATAATACTTCTCGTCTGGTTTGGGTCTCTACATTTGAGACAGAGAAACACACCTGCTTACATTTGTTCTGACCAGTCATCTTTCAACTGGTGTATACAACACATTCAGAAGGTACCTTCTGCAGAAGAGGCTTCACGTGTGCATGATCATAAAGGATGCAATTGAATGAGCCATATACTCCATCGTTCACGTAATACATAAATGTCCGTTCACTAGACTCCTCTTCATCTAGAAAAGCAAATTAAAAAAAAGAAAAAAATAATTAGAAAAGCAGAAATAGTCTCAGTTACCACTTAACCATTTTAGGTACGAACTTTCAGTATATATATGCAATGATTCAATCTTTATACCTACCATCAGAGCCTGTCTGTTCCTTTAACACAAGTTTTTTGGCAATAATATTAACTGCGAGTGTGAAAGCTGATGCAACATAGTATCTGCCCGGCTCAGCTATGATTCTCACTCCAGAGTCTGATGGAAAATACTTATCCAGTGCTGGGTTGATTACACTGGTGATCTACCAGAGATAGACAGAAAAGAGCAATTGGTCATCAAGGGGAACTCACATGGAGCAGCACTTTGAAACACATCAAAAACATTGAGAGCTGCTATCAGCAGAGGTTTATCTTCAAACAGCAAAAGATAAACACCTCCCTGAAAACCAGTCTGCATATCCTGTTGGTTTCATTTTGATTCCCCTCAAGACTTTTTACTCTTTAATAAAATGTTATGGTATGATTTTATTAGGCAATGGGACAAATTTATTACCAGTGCCTAAATATTTTTATCTAACATATAAATATATACTAACAAGGTAAACTCTGTATTCTTCCTATTCACATAAATTTTAACTAAGTATGGATTTTATAAGTAAGTAGCACATAATGGCTTACCTTCAGTGACTAAAAAACAATGTTCTAAGTAAAGGAAGCACAAAATCTAGCAAATGATGTACTAAAGTCAGCAGGTTCTCTTAACTCCACAGTGACAGTCCTCAGTTTTCCTAAGACTTTTGAAAATATTGTCTCATTTTATTTTAGAAAACTAGTTAAGATAATACAGGGCTTCCCTGGTGGCCCAGAGAGTAAAAATCTGCCTGCAACGCACAAGACCCAGGTTTGATCCCTGGCTCAAGATGATCCCCAGAGAAGGAACTGGCTACCCACTCCAGTATTTCTGCCTGGAGAATTCCATGGACAGAGGAGCCTGGCAGGCTACAGTCCATGGGGTCACAAAGAGTTGGACACAACTGAGAGACTAATTAACTAACATAATACAATGTTAAATGGCACAGAAATCATTCAAAATACCAGACCAAGTCATTCAAAATACCACACCAAGACATTTACTTTCATGTTTGTACAGTCCCTTCTGGTGATTAGTTGTAACATAAGTTTTTAAATATTTCAAAAAGGAACCTGCTAAGAGCTACAGACTGTAATTTTGTTATAAATTACCTCTTCAAATTTAAGCTTTACATCCTCAGATCCAGGAAAGCCACCACCAATATCAAGAAGATACATGTTGAAACCAACCTCAGCCTAGAGTCAAGAAAATTAAGTCAATCAGCCAGATTAACAAGTCATGAAAAACATATGCAGCAGGTTAAGGTTAAATATGTAATATGAGACGAGTTTTACAAAGGTCAATGCTAGTACTGGGGCTAGTTGTTAATGCCATCCCTCCACCCCTCCTCACAAATGGGGCTCACAGATACTCACGCCCATGTCAAAGACACAGCGGGCATCAGAGATGGCCTGCACAAAGGTCTCAGGATCAGTACAGCCACTTCCCACGTGGAAGCTGGTGTCAAAAAAAAAAAAAAAAAACACTATTCTTACTATTTCTGGAAATAACTATTCATGGTGGGAGAAGACTTATAAAACCTGCATTGTCTAATACTTCATCTCCATCTCTGCCATCATCAAGATCTCACCTGACACCAATGACATCAATATCTAGCTCTTTCGCCCGTTCCAAAAGAAGCCTGCTGGTTTTGAGCGTGGCACCAAATTTGACACTGAGGCGACAGACTGCTTTGGAATCATCAGTGGCGATCCGCAAAACCAACCTAGAAGCAAGAAAAGTATATCAAATTTCCCACCGACACAAGATCACCTACAGCCGTGGTTAAAATAAGACTCCTTGGCTCTGATACCCTGTGGTCTGAGTCTAATTTGGTTTAACTCAGTACACAGATAATTTACTAGTATGGAAATCTAACAACTGGAAATTTGAGTTTGTTCACATTATACACGTCCCATATCTGATCCACCCTCAAGTGGAGTAACTCACTTGGCCTTTGGATGTGCCCTGGCAACTTTCATCAGCTCAACTTCACTATCAAAAGTCATCATCTGGACTCCGTTATTGGCAGCATACTTAATCTGAGACACTTGTTTACATGGATTTGCATAGATAATCCTCTCTGGGGGCACCCCGAGACTCTGCACCAATTGTATTTCAGTCTGAAAAAGAAGAGGTATTTACACATGTAGCTAATATATGGAAAAGCTGGCCCATGTCCACTCTCTTTAGCATCCTCTGCTCAAGCAAAGCAATTCTGATCTGCTGAGAGGGCCATTACAGACATCATTTGAGTTCTGCTGCTTTTGCTCACCTTGCTGGCACAGTCAAATCCTGTCCCAATGGCAGCGAGTGTCTTCACTATGGTTCTGCTATCATTGCATTTGACTGCATAAAAGGGGGTAACCCGAGGAAGAGCTTTCAACCATCTCAGATGTTTCTTCAGAATGTCTCCCAGGTCCGCAACATAGAAGGCATCCTTATCATCCTGCAGTAAGAGTGGTTACAGAAGACCCATCAGCAATTTAACAGATGTGACCAAGGTACAGCCTTCCCTTCACCTGCCCATCGTTCTCATGAACCCTAGTCAATCATGGACATGATAATCACAATTGTCACTGGAGGATCNTAGAAGGCATCCTTATCATCCTGCAGTAAGAGTGGTTACAGAAGACCCATCAGCAATTTAACAGATGTGACCAAGGTACAGCCTTCCCTTCACCTGCCCATCGTTCTCATGAACCCTAGTCAATCATGGACATGATAATCACAATTGTCACTGGAGGATCCACAGCCAATTAAATTCCCAATTCCCTAACAGGATGTTTCCATAAGACCCCTCTGATGTTTCCCATTCGTCTGCCAAATATTCTCAAAGCTGCACTATCAGCATAGACTTCATATATACTTACAGAAGAAGAAACTTCATTAATTTTTTGGTCCAGAATGTCCTTGGCAGTAAAGCCTTCATCCAAGAAATGGCAGTCAAACTCTTCATTACTAAAGCTGTTCATGGTCTCTTGATGTCTTTTTGAGACACAACAAACTGCATATAGGGCAGACAAATCTACTCAGAAGTTTTATTAATACTTAGTAGCTCCTAAGATAAACTTGCAACAATCACAAATACTTACATAGAAAACGTAAGAGATGGAATTTAAAAGGATTATGCCAACTTTTCACAAAGGCAATTCTCCAGGAATTCCAAGTCCACCGAAGATGCGTGTACTCTCTGTGCAGCAGTGGAAATGTTCGATAAACACACAATCTGCTGTCCACCTTCAGAACACATTAAATTGGAAGATCAGGTATTGACAGCACACACACACACAAGCAGCAGGGCTACTAAAGCACCCTCCAGACAGCTCACTCCCTGGGTTTGGAAATCCCCTTACTTCTAGGTTTAAGTCGATTCTATAAATCTCAATGGAATGAGGACCTTACAGATTCAACACTTGAGTTTTTCACACTCATCATCCATATATAGTACTGTACTTAGTCATTCAGTCGTGTCGGACTCTTTGTGACCCCATGGACTACAGTCCGCCAGGCTCCTCTGTCCATGGGATTCTCCAGGCACGAATACCGGAGTGGGTTGCCATGCCCTTCTCCAGAGAATCTTCCCGACCCAGGGATGGAACCCAGGTCTTCCGCATTGCAGGCAGATTCTTTACCAGCTGAGCTACTAAGGAAGCCCATATATAGTTCTGTCCACCTCAAAAAAGGCACACCAAACATTCCTGCTAAAATGCAGAATACAGGTTTCAGAAACTTTCCTGCACTCAGTCCACTGAGAGGGAAAAAGCTTCATGACAGTTAGCTTACTTTATTTCAGACCTGTTTTTCTTTAGAAGCCTAAAACACCATGATAGCAATTTTGCAAAGCTGCCATATAAACACCTTGCTATTTCCTACATTTGCTAAGTCTTATACAGAAGAACTTTTAGTGACCAACAGGCATTGTTATCAATTTACTGAGTGCTCTAAATTATCCTGTGAAATGAGCTAATTTTCATGCTAGGCATGTGTTTTAAAAATGCAATTAAAAAAAATCAACAGAATGTATTACAGCTGCTGTATCTAAATGGCAATCGATATTCTAAAACCAGCCCTGCCTACTAAACTACTTGGGATTCTGGGAATCCCATCTATCCTCACAGGCAGTCTAACTTACATGATTGGCTATGAATGATAATCACCTGGGAGTCATTCTCAACTATGAATTAAAAATTAGCAAACAATGATTTCTGAATAAACGAAAATAAAGCTCATTTAACCATCAGAGCCACTGTCCTTGGCATTCACGAAATGTGGCATTGGTCAATGAGTTACCTTAAAATTATTAAATCTATTTAACCTCTTATAGGGAGGTCATCTTTTCCACTGTGCAACCCGCTTCAGTGCCTGCAGCCTACTGGCAGAGGCCAGGCAATGGTTCGGGGCCGGGTTTGCTCTGGCATGGAACACTATGAGAGGCTCAGGGGGACGAGCCTGCCATAAATCCAAACCCATGCATGGGAGAACTAGCAAGACTTGATCTAATGTGACTTGCTGGCTTTGTCAACCTAGTTTCCTAATTCGCCCTTAGGGAAAGGGAACAGACCACAAGCACTCACAGTCTGTCTACATAAGTAACATTTAAATAGGATCACCAGTGATAGCCTGGGCCGCTTAGGGTCTTTAAAGAAAAAAAAAAAGACAACATTCAGGCTTAAACTTACAAGTGTATATTTCTCTGAAACACACCACTATTAAGTATTTTGCTTCCTTTTATCTTTCAAAGCTTTACTTCAGTAACTTTTGATACAGAGAAAGTTCACCCTAGAACACCTTTGGGTGTTTATTCTATATGGCTACGTTACTTAAAATGACATGGATTAGCAAAATATGGCCCTTCTCTGGTATGAAACTATTTTTTGCCAACTGGGAAACGTTAGACAGGTACCAATTCAAACCGCAACTGAAAATTTTACAAATCGATTAAATTTTAGGTTTGAATGAAATTAGCACATTCTGTCCTCCCTACTGCTGCTGCTGCTAAGAGGTTCTGCTCCCCACATCTTCCCTCATTATTTTGGATTCTCAAACAGTCGGCCGTTTGGGGAAAACCTTGGGACTGGCTCCTACGTCTTAGTCGTTCGCCTGATCTTAATAATCTAAGGACTTTTCCTAAATCACCAAGTCATTCAAAGATTCCGTCAACATTTCTAAGTCCGGCCGAGCAGTATCAGTTACACACGGGTTATCTCAGCTCTAGCGATCTGAGTGGCTTTCTATATTGGGCCATTCGCTCTGTACACACAGCAAGAAAAGAAAAAAAAAAAAAAAGGAAATTCCAGGGCAACACGGCGGAACGGCACGTGCACGGGAGGCCAGCACCCCGAGACCTGTGTCGGGCTCGCCTCCTGCCTCTCCTGCACCTGCTGCCGGACCACCACATGGGTTTAAAAAAAATAGCGGCTTTAGGATCGAGCTCCTCAAAGAGCTTCCGGCTCAGAAAACCCTCACTGACGTGGTTCAGAAAAGGTGAACCCTGGGCCGTTCCAGGGCCAGGTTGCCCTTGAGCCGGGAGGGGTCGGGGGCCGGCTCCACCCGGGACCCCCAGGGCCGACGGGCCGGGCTCTGCGACCACGTGTCCTCGCAGCTCCAGGGGCCCGGTGCTCCGGCCTTCGGGACACGTGGCCGGCACCCCCCGCCCCTCACCCGCGCCCGCCCGCCCGCCCGCCGGCCTCCCTACTGCCCGGACGCGACCCTTCTTTTACCTCAGAGCGCAGGGGCGCGGCGGGCCAACCCCATGGAGACAACGCGCCGCAGCGGAGCGCTGCAGGACCCGCCGGCCGCCCCGCCGCCCCCGTCAGCCGCTCGCCCGGCCGCCCGCCGCCTCTCTCCCTCCCGCGGAGGACTGCCGGCCCGAGGTGGCGCCGGAGCGCTGGCAGAGGGGCGGCGGCGGCGGAGGCTGAGTGGGAACTGACAAAGCCCGGCGCGCCGCCGCGCCGCTACTTATAGCGCCGCGCGTGTCGTCATGGAGACGCACCAGCTCAAACCAGCCGCGATCGGTTCCGTCCGGGCGTCCTCCCAGGGAGGGGGCGGGGCCAACCCGGGATGGGGAGAGGGAGGGGTGGGGGTCTCCGGCGGATCGACGTCAGCACCTCCCAGCCCCGCCCAACCCCGCCCCTCCCGGGCCCGCCGCCGGCCTGCGCATGCGCACCAGCCGCGGGCTCCGCGGGCCTCCGCGCGCTTAGCCGGCCGCCTAAGGCGGGTAGCCGCTCGCACGCCAGCCGAAGGATTGCAAAACCTTCCTGTGAACGCCCGCCGGATGGCAGCGTGTGCGCCAAGCCAGCGCTCTCCTTCCACCTGGCATCAAAGGCCGCGTGCCCTCGGGCAGAGAACGGAAATCGCTGGGCGCGAGCGGGCCACGTGGACCCTACCTGGTGGACCCCGGGCCCTTCTTTCTTTCTGCGGGGCGTCTGTATATGCCGGTGGGAGGACCTGGAGGTGATCCTGGAGCAGCTCCACCCTACGAAGAAGTGGGGCAGGAGGCAGAAGGGGCAGCGGTCAGCGGGCATATTAAGAGGCACAGCTCTGGGGAGCTCTCGAGCCGCTGAGCGTATTGAACCGCGTTTGACATGTCCGGGTGTCTTCCTAGAAGGTAGCAGGCAGCCGAGGACATGCGAAGAGGCACATTGCGCTTAAACCAGAGACTCGTCTAAGGGCGTTAGGGCAAGGGGTGGGAGGTAACAGGTCTGCAAGCCACCGGGCGATCCACTGTCCTTTATATTGTTGTTCAGTCGCTCAGTAGTTTCCGACTCTGCGACCCCAGGGACTGCAGCACGCCAGGCGTCCCTGTCCTTAACCATCTCTTCCTGGAGCTTGGTCAGACTCCTCGGTTAGTTGAGTCGGTGATGCCATCCAGCCATCTCATCCTCTGTCGTCCCCTTCTCCTCCTGCCTTCAATCTTTCCCAGCATCGGGGTCTTTTTCTAATCAGTGGGCTCATCAAATCAGGTGGCCAAAGTATTGGAGCTTTAGCCTCAGTCCTTCCAGTGAATATTCAGGATTTATTTCCTTTAGGATGAACTGGTTTGATCTTACAGTCCAAGGGACTCTCAAGAGTCTTCTCCAACACCACAGTTCGAAAGCATCAATTCTTCCGTGCTCAGCTTTCTTTATGGTCCAACTCTAACATCCATATATGACTACTGGGAAAACCATAGCTTTGACTATTCAGACCTTTGTTGGCAAAGTAATGTCTCCACTTTTTAATATGCTATCTAGGTTTGTCATAGCTTTTCTTCCAAGGAGCAAGCATCTTTTAATTTCATGGCTGCAGTCACCATCTGCAGTGATTTTGGAGCCCAAGATAATAAAGTCTGTTACTGTATTGAGTAGTGCTTATCAATGACTCCTCTGAGGGCAGCTGTGATTGGCTCGCTTTGGGAGGGTTATGTGAGTCCCAACACAGCAACAGTGTCTACAGGAGGAATACATATGGCAAAAACTGGGAAATTGGGAGTCCCCAGGAGTGCAGCCAAGACTGGTGGAGAACTGGCCTCTCCCAGATGCTGCCCACCCTCAACACCACTGCCGACCTAAGGGAGGCACGTGGGGCACTTTTTTCCCCTTGCATTTAAAGTGTTCCTTCTCTTGTAGACAAAAGTCCAACAGACACCATTATGTCCCAACATAGGGTGTGACTGACCTGAGGGCTGCCGGTGGGAGTAAAAAGGTGTGAAACTAGCGCTAGCCACACAGTCAGTGCAGAGGACGAGCCTGGCAGAGCTCAGTACTCTAGTCTACCTTGGTCTCAATTTGCTGTGTGATCTTGGGTAAGTTACCTCCCTTCTCTGGGCCTCAGGAGAAAAGTAGACTAGATGACCCAAGGATCTTCACTGCTACAAAAACCTCCTTTGTGAAGAGTACTAGTTTGATGAATGCAGGAGTAAATGAGTAATCTAACTTTCTCTGGGCCATGCGTGGCTTTCATAGAATCAAAAGAGACAACAGAAGAGGGTAAACAGCAGCAAGTCTTCATATTGAGGGGACGTGACAGCTGCCTTTACTCTTGGTCGCCCTGATCAATTTCATCTTCACACAGTCCTTGAGCAACCACTGAGTATCAGGTACCACTAAGGAGGTGAGGGGGGGGGGAGCGCAGGGTTGTGGGGGGTTGTTACTCCAACCTAGCAAGTTTAATTCCTAGGAGGGATTGAGATTAACAATGCAATAAACAGTCCCATCTGAGAACATTACAGCCCCAGGCACTAACTAAGTGGGACAGCTTCGATTTCGTGGTGAACACTCTGAGATTTGTCCCCGCTCTGTGAAGAAACATTTTGTTCCAGTGACAAGCAGATTTTTTTCCCTCAAACTCCAGAAGTCTCCCGTGTCCAGTGCCAAGGCCAAGAGGGAGCATTGTCTGCTGCCCCGCTCTCCCAGGCCCACCAATCAACCAGTCCTTGTGGCGATCATGGTCCCCTGCTATTGGGCTTCCTTCCAGTGTGGGGTCCTAGTAGGAACCTCGTGTGGGGGGAAGGCCAGCCAGCCGCCCTGGACCCCCCAGCCCCCAACCCCGTCCTGCTGGCAGCTTGCTGTTCTGTGACCTTGGCCATCTCTTTGACCCTGTGTGAGCCTCTCTGTCTCCAGCCATCAAGGGTCTGGCCCTGGTCTAGGGTCTCTTTCAGCTCAGTCCTGTGATTGTATTTCAGAATTAGTATTCACTAGAACAAAGAGGCGGATTCTCGATTCAGGAAGCCAGATGGTCTGTCTCTCTGCCACTCACAGGTGCCACTCCCGCACAGGTCACCCGCACACACGGCCTCTCCTGCCAGCCCACCTCTAACATACAAACTGCATGTATGTTGCACTCTCCCTTGGGGAGGCCTGGCCATGTCCAGATGACCCGTCTTGACCCAGATGGGGAAACAGAAGCAAGGGAAGGAGGAGGTGCTGGTTCCCTGAGGGCTGGCCCTGGGGCTGCAGGCAGACTCTTGACTTTGGCCTTAGGCCTGGGAGTCAGCAGGCCTGAGTCATTAAACCCAGTTACTAATCTGGATCTGAGAAGATAAACCTACAGTGACTAAACCTGGTCTTGTTCAAATGCATCGCATTCTTATATTTCTGCATAAATTCCATAGACTTTATCTTCTCCCTTACAATTTTTTTTTTTCTTAAAGAAAAGCAACATATCCTTGCAAACTATGAAGTTACCCTTACATGGAGATAAGGTTTTGTGTCTGGTGCAGAGGCAGTAACATAGAGAAGTAAGCAAAAACATCCGAATGCACATGGGACATGCCAATAAGATCGGTGCCCTTGGTCATCCCTCCTCAGTTCTGGGACCAGCTGCAATTATTATAGCTGCCTTCGGCACCTAGCTCATCGTGAAACCCTGAGCATCACTTCTGCTCAAGGCCTTTCGGTAAAATGTTCTTTAGCTGGACTGGACTGGATCAAAGCTCTGATGTCCTAAGAATCTCTGACGTATTTTACAAAGAACTTTGTATAAATCTGCTGACCACGTTTTCTGATGCCAAAAGTGAGGACATGTCTGGCACAAAAGGTGTTTTTTCTTAAGTTATTTACCCGAAAGGACTAATAAAGGTACATGATGATTACAAATGCATGGAGTCACCTTTACTGAACAGACGTAACATCACAGGTGATGGTCAGCAAGAATTTACGTATCCATGTCCTCAATATTGAATAGTCAACATCGAGAAGTTTTCGGAAAATGGGTTTGTATCTGGTCCACGTGTCCATGGTCATATTCCACACCAAGTTTCTTCCCAGGAGTGTAGTAAGAGATGACTCTGGAGTGAGGTTCATGACATCTGGCCACAGGAGGACGTTGGGACTTGTCCTGCCAGGGTGCCACTAACTCAGGGAAGTGGGACTCAGTCATGGCACACAGCTAGTCACGTGTGGGCGTTTGACCAAAAATAGAGCTCGGAAGTATATCACTCACTAACCCTCCAGCCCTGCCCTTGAATTGTTTTAGGTGTTTCCAAAAGTCCAATCCACCCTCCGAGGCGGAAAGTGTATGTCTTTGCCAATTTCCAAATGATGTGCCTGGGGCAGCCGGGAGCTTCCGGGGAGGCCCTCCTTGCTCTGAACCACACAGGCGTCATCGGAGAAATGGAGCATCCCCAAAAATACCTGTCAGAAGCCAAAGACACCACTGGAAACCCCAGGACGTTTGTGTTACAAAGCATTGTTGCATCACCGCCCCACCCGGCCTCCACCCTGGTGCGGCTCCCTGGGAGGTGCTAGGACAAGGGCCACCTGGCAGGAAGTGGGTCAGGGCCTCCAGGAACCCAGCAGGGCCCTGCAGCTGGTCAGTGGCCACACAGTACATTGAAGGGAAGAGGTGGCCTCTGTCTAGGGGTTGAAGCAAGCACTCGCTTGCCTGGCGCATTGACTGTAGTGATGCTTTGCTTCCCCGCGCCTGCCTGTTCAGCGGACAACAGAAGTCAGAGTCCGAGGAAGCGTGTGCCCGGCCAGCTTTGGACACTCCACCTACCTCAGATGTGGTTTCACAGCAGGACAGATTTCAGATCTGACCAGTCATTTGTTTGAAATCCTTCACTGGTGGCCCTTGGTCCACAAGGTAAAGGCCTAACCCCTTAGACTGGCACCCAGGACCCTCTGACTCTGCCCTGCTCACCTCCCCAGGCTCACCCACCTTCTGCTGCCCCAGGCCCTGCAGGCCTGACATCGCACCCAGATCACACTGGACAGGCTCCTTGGGACTCCCACTCCCGCTCCCTTTGAAGTCAGGACCATGATTTACTTCTTTGCTTAGGTGTCTAGCCCAGGACCTGGTACATAAAAGTCCATCGCTGATGTTATTTTGAAACTAGGGCCATCCTGAGAAATCTGTGATGTGCATTTGCTGCATGACTGACAAACTGGTGGGAGTTTCTGAAAGTCAGGGGATAAAAGATTCAGAATGTTTTCTTTTGGTCATCTGTTCGTTTATTCAATACATGTTCATATCGTGTCTGCTATGTGCAAGTGAGGTGCTAGGTGAGGGAAGACCCCCACCTCTGGATGCAGCTGTGGGCTGGCTTTTTGGGGACCAGCAGGGAACTGATGGGTGCCCAATGAAATCTGACCTTCTCCCCAATGCTTAAAAAAACTGATTTCTTTTATTTTCTCTTAAGCTCCTGGTGATTGCATCTGACCCGACATGCCGCAGCATCTCTGCTAGGTTTGCCATGGCCCCATTTTTGCTGGAGCCGCACCCTGGTGGGGCCCCACCTGTGGGAATCCCCAGAGTCTACAAGACTTCTTCCTCCCATGGCAGGGAACAGCACGCGGAGGGCGCTTGCACAACCTAAACCATCTGGGAGGTGTGTGCTCTCTTCCCAGGAGCGGGGTAAGCATCACTTTCCTGCCAAGTCAGAACCTGCTGGCTGTCAGAACCCAGCCAGCAGGGTCATGCTGGCCTGAGCCCCGGGGGCCCCTGGACACAAGACAGCCATGGGATCCCAAGGAGGGGCTGCAGGAATACCGAAAGAGGAGGCTCATTGCCTCCCTTCAGACAGCCTACAGGCCCTGTTCTAGGCTAGGCCCCTCCTGCCGCTGCAGGGAAGATGAGCAAAGGAGGCCCCTGCCCTCAGGCACTGACAGTCCAGAGGGGAGACTGATACCAGGGTTTCTGCTCCGCATGTCTGGTCGCTGGGACAGTGGTCACCAAGTGCAACCACCGTGGGGCCCAAGGGCAGAGGGGTGAGCTCCAACTGGGTGCTAGGAAGAGCTCAGGGAGACCTCTGGGCCTGGGGAGGCTCGTCCAGGGCTGAGATGGGCCAGGCGGTGCCCAGGACTTGGGGGTACCACCACGGGCCTCGCCTCACTTGAAGAGAGGACCGAGTATGGTGTGCAGGGGTCACTCTAGGGGTATCATCTGACCCCCAGGGGCTATTGCCTCACTGAGCGGACAGTCTGGCTCTGGCCCCAACCTGCCTTTTCCCATCAGCCATGCCAGTTCCCTGGTGGCTCAGATGGTAAAGCGTCTTGCTTACAATGCGGGAGACCTGGGTTCAATCCCTGGGTAGGGAAGATCCTCTGGAGAAGGAAATAGCAACCCACTCCAGTACTCTTGCCTGGAAAATCCCATGGACAGAGAAGCATGGTGGGCTACAGTCCACAGGGTTGCAAAGAGTCGAACACGACTGAGTGACTTCACTTCGCTCGTGCCAGATCCTCACTGACAACAGGACCCAGGGATCTGACAACTTTTTCATTTATCGGCCGTACCGAGAGACTTTGGCCAGTACTTTGGCCACCAGATGCAAAGAGTTGACTCATTGGAAAAGACTTTGATGCTGGGAGGGATTGGGGGCAGGAGGAGAAGGGGACGACAGAGGATGAAATGGCTGGATGGCATCACTGACTCGATGGACGTGAATCTGAGTGAACTCTGGGAGTTGGTGATGGACAGGGAGGCCTGGTGTGCTGCTATTCATGGGGTCGCAAAGAGTCGGACACGACTGAGCGACTGAACTGAACTGAGAGACTTGTGGGATTTTTAACTCCCTGACCAGGAAATTTAACCCAGGCCCTAGGCAGTGAAAGCGTCGAGTCCTAACCCCTAGACCACCAGGGAAGTCCCAGGACCCCGTGGTCTTAGAAGGCAAGGAGGGCCAGCAGATACAAGTACAAAGCCTCCTCCCTCAGCATGCCCTGTATCACTGAGGCCAGAGCAGGCAAGGCAGTTCAGCAGAGGGAATTGAACTGGGATGGGAGCTAGCTCCAGAGATAACTGGGTATCTGACAGCTGCAGGAACCACCACCACCCACAGGGCTGGGTGAGCGAGGGCCACCTGCAGGGGACCTGAGGGGCTGAAACAAAGAGGATGCTGCCTGAAGCAGAGAGACAGGAGGGCAAAGATCAGCTTCTGCCATCCTCCAGGCTCCTGCCATGACTTCCGCCCAGAAACTGTCAGCCAGAAAGCTGGCAGGCATGATTTCCCAGGGTAGGCCCCCATCTCCACTCACCACGAGACACAGAGCAGGGCCTGGTGGGGTAGGGAATGAGTCTGAGATCCACCAAGCCAAGGAGAGGCCCAGTTCCCTTTCCAAAGGCTTCTCAGAACCTTCCTGCCCGCTCGGGAGGTCACTTCACAAGAAGGGTCTGAGGGGCACAGTGTAAAGTTATAGGCTGGTTTAGGCAACAGGGAGGATTCATCATCTGCTCTAAGGAGAAGGCTCAAGGAAGAGAGGTTCCAGTATCATTCACTCGGAGCCTTGAGGGCAACGCTAGAGACCAGACCTTTCCAGCATTCTCATTTCTGTCCCCCGAGTGTGGGCCCAGCTCCCCTCATGGTTCCAAGATGGCCCCAGCTCTTAGCACCAGGTACAGAGAAGATGAAGGCTGGTGGAAAGTGGGAAAAGACATCTCTACCTCTTATCTAACAGATCATTTCCCTTGGGACACTTCTGTTTCTGTCTCTCTGCTTTTCCATCCCTGGAAAGGAGAGTAGGGCCTCCAGGGCTGACAATAAACTGATGGCAATTTACTCCCTAGCCCTGGGTGTGGCCTCAGGCCTCCCATGAAGAGCATGATACCCAGATGATGCTATCTGTTAGGCGTTAAATTGTATCTCCCCCTCCCACACACACCCCTAATTCTCCCAGGTGGTAAATCTGGCCTGCCAATGCAGGGGAGACGCAGGTTCAATCCCTGAGTCAGGAAGATCCCCTGGAGAAGGGCATGGCAACCCACTCCAGTATTCTTTTTTTTTTTAATTAATTTATTTTAATTGGAGGCTAATTACTTTACAATATTGTAGTGGTTTTGCCGTACATTGACATGAATCAGCCATGGGTGTACATGTGTTCCCTATCCTGAATCCACCATCCCACCCTGCCCCATCTCATCCCTCTGGGTCATCCCAGTGCACCAGCCCTGACACCCTCCATGCATTGAACCTGGACTCTGGACTGGCAATCTGTTTCACATATGATAAGATACATGTTTCAATGCTATTCTCTCAAATCATCCCACCCTCGCCCTCTCCCACAGAGTCCAAAAGACTGTTCTATACATCTTTGTCTCTTTTGCTGTCTCACATATAGGGTCATAGTTACCATCTTTCTATATTCCATATATATGCGTTAATATACTGTATTGGTGTTTTTCTTTCTGGCTTACTTCACTCTATTATAGGCTCCAGTTTCATCCATCTTATTAGAACTGATTCAAATGTATTCTTTTTAATGGCTGAGTAATACTCCATTGTGTATATGTACCACAGCTTTCTTATCCATTCATCTGCTGATGTATATCTAGGTTGCTTCCATGTCCTGGCCATTGTAAACAGTGCTGCGATGAACATTGGGGTAAACGTGTCTCTTTCAGTTCTGGTTTCCTCGGTGTGTATGCCCAGCAGTGGGATTGCTGGGTCATAAGGCAGTTCTATTTAAGACTGTTCTATACATCTTTGTCTCTTTTGCTGTCTCACATATAGGGTCATAGTTACCATCTTTCTATATTCCATATATATGCGTTAATATACTGTATTGGTGTTTTTCTTTCTGGCTTACTTCACTCTATTATAGGCTCCAGTTTCATCCATCTTATTAGAACTGATTCAAATGTATTCTTTTTAATGGCTGAGTAATACTCCATTGTGTATATGTACCACAGCTTTCTTATCCATTCATCTGCTGATGGATATCTAGGTTGCTTCCATGTCCTGGCCATTGTAAACAGTGCTGCGATGAACATTGGGGTAAACGTGTCTCTTTCAGTTCTGGTTTCCTCGGTGTGTATGCCCAGCAGTGGGATCGCTGGGTCATAAGGTAGTTCTATTTCCAGTTTTTTAAGGAATCTCCACACTGTTCTCCATAGTGGCTGTACTAGTTTGCATTCCCACCAACAGAGTAAGAGGGTTTCCTTTTCTCCACACCCTCTCCAGCATTTATTGCTTGTAGACTTTTGGATCACAGCCATTCTGACTGGTGTGAATGGTACCTCATTGTGGTCTTGATTTGCATTTCTCTGATAATGAGTGACGTTGAGCATCTTTTCATGTGTTTGTTAGCCATCCGTATGTCTTCTTTGGAGAAATGTCTGTTTAGTTCTTTGGCCCATTTTTTGATTGGGTCGTTTATTTTTCTGGAATTGAGCTTCAGGAGTTGCTTATATATTTTTGAGATTAATTCTTTGTTAGTTGCTTCATTTGCTATAATTTTCTCCCATTCTAAAGGCTGTCTTTTCACCTTGCTTATAGTTTCCTTTGTTGCGCAAAAGCTTTTAAGTTTAATTAGGTCCCATTTGTTTATTTTTACTTTTATTTCCATTACTCTGGGCCACTCTAGTATTCTGGCCTGGAGAATCCCATGGACAGAGGAGCCTGATGGACTACAGTCCATGGGGTCGTGAAGCGTCAGACACAACTGAAGTGGCTGAGCACACAGCACCCAGTGCATCTGTTCAGATCCTCAGCCGAGTACCATGGAATGGGACCTTATTTGAAGACAGGGCTTTCACAGTCAAGTCAAAGGAGGTCATCAGGATGGACCCTCATCCCACACGACTGGGGTCCTTATAAAAGGGAAATTTGAACACAGATGAAGGAGGAAACAGACAGAGCTGGACTCCATCTTAGGCCAGGCTGCGAACATTAGGCTACACACATGGTCACCGTCCCAGTGGACTCTGAACTTTGTGCCCGGTGTCTATAGAAGTGGCATCCCAATGGGAAACCAAACTCCCTGGATAAAAGAGCCTCAGGACTTGGACTTGGACTCTCCATTGCCTAAAAGAATATGCTAATTATCTCTGTAACAGAACAAAGTTGTAAATTCCATTATGTGTATCGGGATATGACCAGTCCTATTGATAAATGTCCACTGTTTATCTAGTCTTATGACACATGAATCATGGGTTAACTTTGATCGTATCTCTCTTTTACCTTGTCCAGACTAGTTTCAAGGAATCTGGGGAGGTGGGTTTGCGCAAGTACACTTAGAGTATATAAGGTTTTCACAAAAACTGGTCAGGGTCCTTGGCTAAGAGGAGACTCTGCCTTGGGCCCGTCAGTGTAATAAACTGCACTCCACTATCTGCATTGTCCTTCTGAGTGAGTTTGTTTCCTGGAACACATGGCTACAACACAGAGACAGACAAGCAGAGAGGAAAGTGGAGCTGACGACCCAGGGAAGATGAAGGCAGAGATCAAACGATGCTTCTACGTGCTAGGAAACACCAAAGATTGCCAGAAACCCCTTGGAAGTTCGGGGAGATGCCCTCCCTGGAAGAGATTCCACCTCACAACCCTCAGAAGGAATGAACTCTGCGAGCACATTGATCTTGGGCTTCCAGCCTCCAGAGATGTGTGAGAATATGATTCTGTTGTTTCAGCCCCCAGTCCATATAACTTGGTTACATCAGTCTGAGAAAACAAATTTGCTGTTGTTGTTTAGTGGCTCAATCATGTCTGACTTTTTTGTGACTCCATGGACTGTAGTCCACCAGGTTCCTCTGTCCATAAGATTCTCCAGGCAAGAATAGTGGGGTGGGTTGCCATTTTCTCCTCCAGGGGATCTGCCCCACCCAGGGGTCCAACCTGGATCTCCTTCATTGCAGGCAGATTCTTTACCTGTAAGTCACCTGGGAAGACCAGGAAACAAATACATTATCATTAAACTGTCTCCATGACTCTGTCTCCAGCAATTGAACCCCTCAGGACCTGCTTCCTCTTTTCCCCGGAAGAACCTTCTCTCCCTTCCTCAGCAGACTGCCCCACCTGTATTCCTTGCCCTGCTGGGCCACTCCCCTCACAGCTGGGCTTTCCTCCCGCCCTCCTGACCTGTCCCCTGGTCTCCATTCTGTTGACTTTTCTGGATGCTGGAGCGAGGGAGGGCAGAAAAGCAAAGCAGGCCCCACCTTCCTGGAGGAAAGGTAAAGGGTAGGTATTGAGATGAGACAAGACCAAAAGGATCAGTGAATCAGGGAGGGACTTCCTTTATTAAAAAAAAATAATGTCAGCTCTGGAATTTCAAGGTCTGAATAAACATTTTCACCAACAGTCCAGGGAGCTAGCTTCTGCATGGTGATTGGTAGAAAGAAGCTTTCAAAACTCAGCAGCTGCCATATACATCACAGGCCTCTTATCTGCTGCCCCTCCCAGAGCTGCACCCTAAAATCCTCTCTGAGTTGGGACTGCCTAATAGGTCTGTGATAGGCTGGGAGCTGGAGGAGTCCCTGGAAGGGCCCAGCTGAGGGCTGACGGAGCTGGGAGAGTCAGGAGCAGCTGGGCAGGACACAGGGGAAGTGAGAAGAGAGGTGAACTGGAATTTACAAGGACAGTTGCATCCTTCATCAAGGAGTGAAGTGGAATCTAGATAGGCGTGTGACTTGTTCATACCCAGAAAATGTGGGGAAGATGGTGCCGCTTCAGTCTTGCTGGCCGGGATGCTCACCTTTGGAAACCTCTCCCTTTAAGCACTACCCTGAGGCCATCAGGAGGGCAGACACCGCAGGCCACATGGAGAGCCCGTGTGCAGGTTCTGAGCTCCCGAAGGCTGTGAGTGTGGACACCGAGAGATAACACCTAGCCCCAAGCCAGGGAGTCTCAGCCATCAGACCCTCCCAGCTGAGGCCCCGCCCGCTATCACAAAGCAGAGATAAACCCAGCACCACTGTTCCTGATATACTGAATCAGTGCATGTAATAGATGGATGTTTTACCCACTAAAGTTTAGGATATTTGTTATGTAGCCACACAAAACTGAAAGAAACACCTGTAATATTCTGGCCAAAAAAATTTTAGCCAGGCCCTCACACTCCAACAAGAAGCAGTCTCGGCAGGAACTCAGCCTTGGAGTTAAATCTGTCCTAGCAGAGTCGTTGGGCTTCCATGGTGGCCCAGATGGTAAAGAGCCCACCTGCCAATGCAGGAGAAATAAGCAGACGCGGGTTCGATCCCTGGGTCTAGAAGATCCCCGGAGGAGGAAACGGCAACCCACTCCAGTATGCTTGCCTGGAGAATCCCATGGGCAGAGGAGTCTGATGGGCTACAGTCCATGGGGTGGGAAAGAGTTGGACACAGTGAGCGACTTAACACACAGACACACACACACACAGTAGTAGGGAGAACAGGCTCTGAACACAGAGGGCCTGGGTCTGAACCCCAGTCCTCAGTGGGTCTCAGTTCCCTTGGCTCTGAAAGGAGAAGATAGAGAAGCCACCTCATAAGGTCCTTGTGGGGATTAAATGAGGTCATGTAGTGTCTGTAGCACCAATGTTGTACCTATTGGACTTGACCCTGAAACGGAAAAGCTTGTCATACCCTCTCCTTGATACGAGATTGTTTTCTGTAGTAACTTATGTAAAACAAAAACAAAACAACAACAACAGCAAAAAAAAACAGCAGTAATTATTATTTTCTTGATTTTTTTCTTTGGGTTAAAAAAAATCTAATTGAAAGACGAAACTTCAGTTCTAAAGACATTATTCCAATTAAGTTAAGCATTTCACATGCAAACTAAATTTGTACCTACTCAACAAAAAGATGGCATCTTGCAGTTTGCATTTTTGCTGTTTAAATTTTCAGCACCCAAACTACAAGTGGAATGACAGAATCGCAAGAGTTCAAGCTGTGTTTTGTGCCTTCACAACCTCTGTTAGATCCACGTGTTTGAGATGACCAGGGCTGAAGCCAGAAAATCCTAGGTCAGACCACTGAAGCATCACCCCCAATGGCAATGCCCAGCATGAACCCAGGTGGCCTGGTCCATGGAATCAGGTCCAGCCTGGACCTGGGAGTTCTGGGTATTAATTTAGATGCAAAACATGACCCTCATGAAAAGGTGAGTAATGAAAGGGTGAGGTTTCCATCTATGTTACTGAAACTCACAACCACAGCAACTGTTTTGAACAAAGGAATTGTTTTCAGTGAGGAGCATTTTGTCAGTGACATTGTTTACAACTAATGGGCACAATGATAATAATATGCAGAGCAGCTTTTGGTCCGTTTTATTATTGCTTGGAAACTTATCTACAAGCTGTGTGGGTCCTCATTGCCTGCACCTGGGCTCCGCTGCCTCTCCCTAGAACCACAGCAGCCTGTCAGCATTGACGCTGCTCTCGTCAGAGCCAGTCTCGGGTTCACAGGTCCTTCCACACTGTGTCTGAGCATCTAACGATTCTTTCTTTCTTTCTTTCTTTTTTTTTTTGGCTGTGCTACACAGCATGCAGGAACTTAGTTCCTGACCAGGGATCAAACCAGTGTTCCCTGGGGCAGCAGTGCAGAGTCTTAACAGCTGGACCACCAAGGAAATCCCATTGAGGGTGTTCTGACTGATCGCATGTGAAATTGTACCAGTTGCTGTTCAGTCGCTGTCATGTCCGACTCTTTGCGACCCCATGGACAGCAGCACACCAGGCTTCCCTGCCCTTCACTATCTCCCAGAGTTTGCTCAAGTTCACGTCCATTGCTTTGGTGATGCCATCCAACTATCTCATCCTCTGTCACGCCCTTCTCCTTTTGCCCTCAGCCTTTCCTAGCATCAGGGTCTTTTCCAATGAGTCAGCTTTTCACATCATGTGGCCAAATTATCGGATCTTCAGCTTCAGCATCAGTCCTTCCTATGAATATTCAGGACTGCTCTCCCTTAGGATTGATTGGTTGGATCTTCTTTCAGTCCAAGGGACTCTCAAAGAGTCTTCTCCAGCACCACAATTTTAGTTTTTTGGTGCTCAGCCTTCTTTATGGTTCAACTCTCACATCTGTACATGACTACTAGAAAAACCATAGCTTTGACTATATGGACCTTTGTCAGCAAAGTAATATCTCTGTTTTTTAGTATGCTGTCTAGGTTGGTTAAGGCTTTTCTTCCAAGGAGCAAGTGTCTTTTAATTTTATGGCAGCAGTCACCATCTGCAGTGATTTTGGAACCCAAGAAAATAAAGTCTGTCACTGTCTCTATTGTTTCTCCATCTATTTGCCATGAAGTGATGGGACTGGATGCCATGATCTTAGTTTTTTGAATGTTGAGTTTTAGGCCAGCTTTTTCACTCTCCTCTTTCAACTTCATCAAGAGGCTCTTTAGTTCCTCTTTGCTTCCTGCCATTAGGGTGGTATCATCTGCATGTATAAGGTTATTCATATTTCTCTCAGCAATCTTGATTCCAGCTTATGATTCATCCAGCCTGGCATTTCACATGATTTACTCTGCGTATAAGTTAAAGAATCAAGGTGACAATATACAGCCTTGATGTACTGCTTTCCCAATTTTGAACCAGTCTATTGTCCTATGTCTGATTCTAACTGTTGCTTCTTGATCTGCTTACAGGTTTTTCAGGCGGTGGGAAAGGTGGCCTGGTATTCCCATCTCTTTAAGAATTTTCCACAGTTTGTTGTGATCCACATAGTCAAAGACTTTAGTCAATAAAGCAGAAGTAGATGTTTTTCTGGAATTTTCTTGCTTTTTTGATGATCCGATGGATGTTGGCAATTTGATCTCTGATTCCTCTCCTTTTCTAAACACAGCTTGTACATCTGGAAGTTCTTGGTTTAAGTGCTGTTGAAGAGGGGCAGCCATTCTTTCCTCCTTCTCCAGCTGTCCTAGAGCACATGGGCCTCCCACAGTCTCAGAGTAAATCTACCCTCAGGCTCAACCCGTCAAATATAGGAGAGATACCTGAGCCAGACCTACGGGGCCAGATTCTAGGGGTCACATAGCCTGGGCCTGGACTGCTGAGGTGAGTGCTGGCATCCTGGAGGCAAAAGGCCCAGGAACCCACCAGCCAGGATCAACTTACAGCAGGCAGCTAAGGGAGCCATTTAGGGTAGGCATGCTGCTGACAACCCCATGGCCTGTGGCCAAGAGAACAGGAAAAAGTGAATGCAGTGGGGCAGCTACCCCAGGCCTGCAAGGGGTCACTTGCAGCCCCGCCAGGGCAGCCCTGACCCCCTCAGATGTCATGAGGTTTCCTCAGCTCCTTAGAAGAAATCTCCTTTTGCTTAACCTAGGTCACTTTGGTTCCTTGAGAGCAAACATGCCCTCAGAATAAATGGGAACATTTTCCTGGAAGAATATGATTCAATTTATAATAATCTCCTCACAATTGGATTTCTAGGACTAAAAAGACATGCAAAGTGAAAAACAAGAGATGCCTATGGCTCCTCTGTATCTCTTGTGAGTCCCCCCACTAAGTGGGGTTCATTCTGGAACTTGTTCCAGGCAGAACTGATTTGACACCAGAGAATAACGTGCACGGTCCCCAGGTCTAGATATTCTCACTGCATCTAAACTTGCAGACTTGATCAATGGCTCAGGCCTTCTGATGGGTTCCCTGGGTCTGTACTAAATACTCTTTACACCCACTCCTGCCAGTGGTGCTCCCCCTCTAGGCCAATGCCATCAGATTCTCAACCCTGCAGTGTTTTCTATTTTTGCTGTTCAGTATGGCAGCTACTGGGCCATCCTGGTAGGTGAGCTAGTAAAAAATCCTCCTGCAGTGTAGGAGATCCCGGTTCAATTTCTTGGTTGGGAAAATGCCCTGGAGGAGGACATGGCAACCCACTCCAGTATTCTCGTCTGGAGAATCCCCAGGGACAGAGGAGCCTGGTGGGCTGCAGTTCATAGGGTCACAAAGAGTCAGACACAACTAAGCAGAGCACAGCACATGGCAACCACGAATGTGGCCGTTGGACACTTGAAATGTGAGTAGAGTGATTGAGAAATTGAATTTGCAATTACATTTAATATTGATTAGTTTAAATAGCCATGCCTGGCTGGTGGTCACCATGTTAGAAGCTGCAGTTTTAGGTCAAAGCTGCAAACGCTGATATTAGATATGCAAATAGTGACACACCCTGACAGCCTTTGCATTGTGAAGACCACCTGCACTTGCTGGGGGCATAGTCCCCTGTCAACTTGGCCTTTAAGAGCTTGCCCTCGAGGCAGGACTCTGGCCTGGGACAGGATATTCCTTGGACGGTCTGTTAACTCAGCAACTTCAGAAGCAAGTGGGAGCAGCTCCCAAAGCCACAGGCTGTACCCTCTCAGCTCTGACCTCCCCTTGGAAGAAAGCACCCCTCTGAGGTGTCATCATTGTCAGACTCGGAGAGCCTCCCCATGACGTCACCTTAACTTTAAAACCACTTTTTCCTGCTGCTGGACAAAGGCAGTTCTTCCTGTCGTAAAACCAAACCCCTTATTACTCGAAATGGACTCACAGTTAAGCATCACTTTTGTGAACGAAGGATCCAGAAAGATGCTGAGCTGCAGATTTGAAACACAGGGGAAGTGAACGCGACACCGTCACACCTCTGTGAAGTCACAGGTGGACAACTCCCAGTGACATCATTGAGTGCAGCTCACAGAGCGGCCTTGTGGCCTGGCCTGCTGACCGCTGTGGGAGACGGCTCCCGACCGCTTAATTGCACGTGTGCGCTGGAGCCTGGGGAGTGACAATTATTGTGTCCTGACCTGCACCCTGCCGAGACAGCAGGCAGCGGGCATCCAGAGGCCTGGCTTCTATCACTGCCTCTTCCTTGTTCTGTTGTTTCCCTGTTCTTCTTTTTTGGCCGTGCCACATGGCATGCACTTAGTTCCCTAACCAGGGATTGAACCTGTACCTCTGCAGTGGACGTGTAGAGTCTTAACCTCTGTTCTGCCAGGGAATTCGGTCATTTCCCTGTTTTTTCTTTTTTTGTCTTTCTGACTGGGCTGGGTCTTCGTTGCAGCTCACAGGCTCTCTCTAGTTGGAGCTTAGTTGCTTTGCCACATGCAGGATCTCAGTTTCCCGACAGAGGATCAAACCCACGTCCCCTGCGTGAGCAGGCAGATTCTCAACCACTGGACCACCAGTGAAGTCCCTTGCCTCCCTGCTCTGAGCCTCACTTTTTCCCATCTATAAAATGAGAGGGCTGACGATAGAGAGCGTTCAGTGCCCTTACGATGCCATCTCCATGTTCTTAGTGAAGCAAAGGGAAAGGAAAGACTTGTCCAGTGAGTGAGTAGCCAAGTCGGGCAGAAGCTCCACGCTTGTGCACAAGCAGAACTGTCCTTAGGGCATTATGCAAACGCCAGCTTCATGACCCACCTTCACTGAGAAGGACACCAGTGACTGGTTAGCTAGTCAGCAGCAGTCTCATGCAAAACAGCTCTTTCTCCTCTGAGAAGAGCTTGGGTTTTGAGGTAGAAAATCTTCGGCTCGGGTCCCAAGATCTGAACGGTTTTCTGTTGAACAACTGCAATTTTTCTAGGCCTCAGTTTCTTCATGTGTAAAACAGGGAAACACTATCTACCGTCCAGGGCTGTCATTTCTTTATGTACTTCATTTTTGCCTTTTATTCATGGTGGTGCTAGTGGTCAAGGACCCACCTGCCAGCGCAGGAGACATAGGAGATACTGGCTTGATCCCTGGGTCAGGAAGATCCCCTGGAGGAGGGCTTGGCAGCCCACTCCAGTATTCTTGCCTGGAGAATCCCATGGACAGAGAAGCCTGGTAGTCCATGGGGTCGCAAAGAGGCAGACATGACTGAAGTGACTAAGCATGCATGCACATATAAAATAACCACCATATTAGTGCTAGTTGGAGTAGCTCTTCAGATGCTAGGGCCATACCAGTTGTTTATATGTTGAAATAAATCCTTAGCCCTGAGCCCTCTGACTGTTGCTCCCGCCCCACCTTGGGACCCTTCCTCCCTCCTAGTCCACCTGCAGGATTCAGCAAAGATAGAGCTGTTACCTGTTTCTCAGGGGGCCTGTGAGACCCTTCTTACATCTTGTTGGCCAGGGTCCGTGTGGTACCAGTTTATTTGAATGAATGTGTCAGTTGCTCAGTTGTGTTCAACTTTTTGCGACGCCATAGACTTTAGCCCGCCAGGCTCCTCTGTCCACAGAATTCTCCAGGCAAGCATTCTGGAGTGGGTTGTCATTTCCTTCTCCAGGGAATCTTCCTGACCCAGGGATCGAACCCAGGTCTCCTGCCTTGTGGGCAGATTCTTTACCATCTAAACCACCAGATAGACTTGATTTTTCAGAGCAGTTTTCAGTTTATAGAAAAATTTCTCAGAAAATCCAGAGTTGTCATTTGTAGTTTGGCCAAAAAGTTCCGTTAGTTTTGAAGTTTAAAAAAATAAGAGACAGATTTTTCATTTTTAACAAGAACTTTATTGAACAACATAGTCACTGTTTTGCTCCTCTACCTTCTGCCATTTTTCAGGCAACTTCAGGCATCTTCCCCAGACTTTCTTATCATTTTGAGCAAAGCACTGTTCCAACTGTAACTGAAAGCTTGGCCTCCCTATACGTCCGTGCGGAATCAAATCCCAGAGGCAGAGTTTTGGATGAAGCAGAAGAGGAGAGCTTTATTGCTTTGCCAGACAAAGGGGGATATAGCAGGCTCCTGCCTCGAAAAACCATGTGTCTACCCTGGAGAACTTGATGAGGGGAGTTTATAACAATGAGTCAAAATTGGAGTCCCTAACAAGATCAGGGTGTGAGCAGGGCTTGCACCCACTTAAGCTCATCTCAGGTAGCTGGTCTTTTAGTCGTGATGAGCTTTTCTGGTTCCTGTAATCCTGCCTCAGGTGGTGTCTTGGCTGCTTCTCCCTGGCTATTGTTGTTCAGCTGATAAGTCATAGCCGACTCTTTCAGACCCCATGGACCGCAGCACACCAGGCGTCTCTGTCCTTCACTATCTCCCAGACTTTGCTCAAATTCATGTCCATTGAGTTGGTGATGCCATCCAGCCATCTCATCCTCCAGTGCCCACTTCTCTTCCCACCTTCAATCTTTCCCAGTATCAGGGCCTTTTCCAATGAGTTGGCTCTTTGCATCAGGTGGCCCAAGTATTGGAGCTTCAGCTTCGCATCAGTCCTCCCTTGATCAGAAACAGTTCAAATCTGCCCTTTGGAGCTCAGGGGAGGTCATGGAGGCTGGAGTCTTGCCTATAAGAAATGGGGGACAGAAAGGCCTCTGTGCCTGGGAGCCCCACAGGGACTTGCTTGGTTTGCCAAGGTGCCTTTTACAGCCTTCCAGAGAACTGAAATTTTTTCCGTTAGGATATTTTTTTAAGTACAATTTAAAAACATTATTTTTATTATTTTTAAAAATTTGGCTGCTCCCTGCAGCATACAGGACCTTAGTTCCCCAACCAGGGATTGAACCTATAACCCCTGCATTGGAAGATGGAATCACTGGACCACCAGAGGAAGTCTCTTCATTAAGAGAATTTTGTAAAGACTGAAATAAATGGAAATCTGAAGGTGTGGTGTCTGTGAGTACAGCGGATGAATTAGAACTTCTCAGCTAAGCTGTAACCGTTTTTGCCTGGTTATCCAAGATATGGGCTTCCTTGGTGGCTCAGATGGTAAAGAATCCACCTGTAATGTAGGAGCCCTGGGTTCATTCCCTGAGTTGAGAAGATCCCCTGGAGAAGGAAATGGCAACTCCAGTATTCTTGCCTGGAGAATTCCATGGACAGTGGAGCTTGAGGGCTACAGAGTGTGGGGTCAGAAAGAATTGAACATGACAGAGAGACTCACACTTTCACTTTCCAAAAACAGGTGGGATTGCATTATCTGGATGGAAGATTATGCATTTTCTGTTGATTAATTCTGGACGCTTTTTGTCGAGTGCTGCTTTCAGCTGGTCTAATTGGGAGCAGAACTTGGGATTAATTATTTGGTTTTCCAGAAGTAGCTCATAATGGAGAACTCCTTTTCAATCCCACCAAATACACAGTATCATCTTCTTTGGATGAAGATTGACCTTTAGTGGGATTGGTGGTGGTTCCTTTCATTTGTATCACAATATCTTCCATTGCACAGTATTATACAGTATCCACTTTTCATCACCTGTCATAATTGATTTTAATAAAGGAACTCTTATGTTAGTTTTAAGTAGAGAATCACATGTGGAAATACAGTCAGTTTTTTTTTTTTTTTTTTGCTTAACTTACAAGGAACCCAAATATCAAAGCAATTAACATAACCAAACTGGCTATCTGCTGCATGATATAACAATGATTGTTCTCAATTACTGTCTCAATTTGATCGCTATCAACTTCAAACCATCTACTTGACCATGGAGTCTTATCCAGCAAGAAATCTCCAGTAGGAATCTTTGCAAGCCACTTTTGACACATTCAGTCACAGCACCTTCTCTAGACACTGAACAATTCCTTTTCTGTGTTTTTCAGTTGCATTTTTACCTTTCTTGAAATAATAAAGCATAATATGCCAAAAATGTTGCATTTTTTTCCATCTTCAATATTAAAATGGTTACACAGAAGTTCACCAATTTTTATTTTTTTTTAAATGCATGCTGATATGACAACTGTCAACAATACAAACTAACAGAATCGTTTCAAATGAAGTTAAAGACAACTAGCGCCAAAGAATTGATGCTTTTGAACTGTGGTGTTGGAGAACACTCTTGAGAGTCCCTTGAACTGCAAGGAGATCCAACCAGTCCATCCTAAAGGAGATCAGCCCTGGGTGTTCTTTGGAAAGAATGATGCTAAAGCTGAAGCTCCAGTATTTTGGCCACCTCATGTGAAGAGTTGACTCATTGGAAAAGACTCTGATGCTGGGAGGGATTGGGGGCAGGAGGAGAAGGGGCCGACAGAGGATGAAATGGCTGGATGGCACACTGACTTGATGGACGTTTGTCTGGGTGAACTCCAGGAGATGGTGATGGACAGGGAGGCCTGGCGTGCTGCGATTCATGGGGTCGCAAAGAGTCGGACACGCCTGAGCGACTAACTGAACTGAAGCACTACTAGAACCATCTTATAGGGGAAAAAAATCAACTTGTTGGCCACTGAATACCCACTCCTTTGTCTACCCCATTTCCGGATTATTAACATCTCGTATCACTGTAGTGTGTGTGTGTGCTTAGCTGCTCCGTCACGTCTAACTCTCTGTGGCCACATGGACTGTAGCCCGCCAAGCTCCTCTGTCCACGGGATTCCCCAGGCGAGAATACTGGAGGGGGTTGCCATTTCCTATTCCAGGAGATCTTCCCAACCCAGGGATCAAACCCACTCCTCTTGCATCTCCTGCATTAGCAGGCAGATTCTTTACCACTAGCACCAGTTGGGAAGCCCTCTTCTATCAGTGTAGTATCATTAAAACTGATGATCCAGTATTGAAATATCACTGCATTATTGTTAATGCAAGTCCGCAGTTTCCATGAGGCCTCACTTTTCATGTTGTATAGTTGTTAACTGTTTTTATGATCATCATGCTCTGAGTTTGGGAAAGTTCTTGTGGTAGCATTGGTAGAAAAATCCAGGCACCAAAGCATCATCTGTCTCCAATGACATCCAAGTATCCACTCCTTTCAGTCTATAGAGGTCAACTCTCAGATCTGACTCAAGTCCACTGTGGTGAGTTGTGAAGGGGCTCCATTGCACCTCACTTCAGGTGAAGGGGAAGGCGGGCCCCAGGGGAGCTTAGGAGCCTGAGGGGTCATGAAGTTCAAGGTGGTGCTGCCAGAGGAAGACAGACTGCTCAAGGGGCCTCAAGTCAGCTCGCTTTTGGTTTAACACTCTCAGCTGTCTGGCACACCAGAACCCATGGCCCGAGTTCCCCAGAGAGAAACACGGGGAAGACGTGGAGGGCTGGAAGTACTGTGAGAGCAGGTGAGAGGGAGCTAATGAGGTCTTCATCCACCGGTCAGTTTGGACCCATCTGGACGCACAGACAAGATCTCGCTGGTATTCTCGGACCCTTCTTTTCTATCACTGGCCACCGATACATGTGCAGTGCTTCAAAACACATGGGCTAGCCCAGTTTTGTGGGTTATTTGGGGCAACTTTCACAGTAGTGTGTCTATAGTAAAACATACCTCAAATTCCAAATAACTAACTTTCAAATGGAGAAGGAAATGGCAACTCACTCCAGTATTCTTGCCTAGAGAATTCCATGGACAAAGGAGCCTGGCGAGCAGCAGTTCATGGGGTCACAAGGACTTGTACATGACTGAGTGTCTAATACACAACTTCCAAACAAAACCTTATTTACAGCACACTCTCCCTCCCAGACGTGGGGAGCTGCTGAGTGCTGCATGAGACGGAAAAGCAACAGGTGGGCTGCCTTTGCTTCAAATAACACAATCCATCCTCTAAAAAAAAGAAATTAGCTCTACGGTCCCTGTGTCCATCCAGCAGGTCTCAAGGCCCAGATCCTGAGCAGGGAGCCCCTGGTCACTCTAGCCATGACTAGCATGACTGCATGTCTAACTGGGAGGAACCTGTCTGTTGGGGGGATTGGAGGTCCTGCTGTGTCCTCCACACTTTGCTCCCCACCATGTGATGAAGGAAAGAGTCCTGTGAGGGGTGGGGAGGGGGAGTGAGTGGCATGTGCATCTTAATAATATGATGCTTCTGCTTCAAACGTGAGGCTCTTAGTAGGGGAGACAAGGTCTGCGGCCCGGCGTAGAAAGAGTCAGGACATAAGTGAGGGCAGAGCAGGGGTTAGGAAGGGTTGGGGCCTGGACAGAAGTCCTTCCACTGTTGCTGCTATTCAGGCGCTCAGTCGTGTCCAGCTCTTTGTGACCCCACAGACTGCAGCACACCAGGCTTCCCTGTCTCTCACCATCTTCCCGAGTTTGCTCAAACTCATGTCCATTGAGTTGGTGATGCCATCCAACCATCTCATCCTCTGTCATCCCCTTCTCCCGCCTTCAATCTTTCTCAGCATTAGAGTCTTTTCTAATGAGTCAGCTCTTCACATCAAGTGGCCAGTGTATTGGAGCTTCGGCTTTAGCATCAGTCCTTCCAATGAATATTCAGGGTTGATTTCCTTTAACATTGACTGGTTTGATCTGCTTGCAGTCCAAGGGACTCTCAAGAGTCTTCTCCAGCACCACAGTTCGAAAGCTGCTACTCTTTATTTATTTTAATTTTTTAATCTTTCCAGATGGCATGGGGGATTTGAGCTCCCCGACCAGGGATCGAACCCATGCTCCCTGCCTTAGGAGCGTGGACTCTTAAGCACTGGACCACCAGGGAAGTCTGTCTCTTTAAATAAGAAAGGCAGATGGCCCAGAGAATGGGAGAGGACAGGGTTCTCAGGGGCTGGACTTGGGTGGGGATGACTGTGGCCAGGTCCTTGCCTTTGGGGGCCCAGACACTCCCCACTGGGCAGGGCTCAAGGGACTGGCTCAGGCCAGCCCAGGTAGGGAGGCCTAGGGGATAGAAGGTTTATCAGGGAGCCAAAGACCCCATGACCAACCCCAGCTCTCCAAGGCTGCGGGCATCACACATCAGAGTCTGTCTGGGGCCAGTATGGTAGCCATGTGTGCCATTTTCCTCTGAGGGCTGGTCATCTGGAGACTCCATGCTTCTGTTGATGGACAGGCCACCCCTGGGACCTGCCCTCCTAGTCCCTGAGCTGTGGGACCCACTGTCTAGTCGGGGGTGGAGGAGAGCGGCCACTGGGCTTGTCCAGCAGGCAGTGGCCCAGGATGCCTGGTCTAAGAGGCACGGTGACCTGGCTGCCTGAGGACCACAGGGACTGTAGCCCACTAGGCTCCTCTGTCCATGGCATTCTCTAGGCAAGAACACTGGAGGGGGTTGTCATTTCCTCCTCCTCCAGGGGATCTTCCCAATCCAGGGATCGAACCCTGGTCTCCTGAATTGGTAGGTGGGTTCTTTACCACTGCGTCATCTGGGAAGCCCAAGGTTCCAACATACCCGCCCAGGGTTGCTTCAGGACAGCATCTGGGGACTTGCCCTCCAGCCTCAGTGACGGGGGCCATCCTCAGGGCACCTCTGGCAGCGCTGGCTCCTCTCATGGGCTCCCTGCTCCTGCTGCCAGATGCCCCCCTCCCACAGGCGCCCCCCACTTCCTCGAGGTGCCTGACAGGCTCCAGGCCACTCAGCCTGGATGGCTTGTGCAGGGTGAAGCCGGCTGTGCTCCGCAAGGGGAAAAGCAGGCCAAGTCACCCAGCCCGTTTGCGGCGGGAGCAGAGGAAAGGCCAGTCCAAGAGGAACCTTTCGTTCCTAGCTGACCAAGGCCTTGAGCACGACTGGGGAAGGGGTCCTCACAGTAAACTAAGATTCAACAGCTGAGCCCGAAAGGAGGTGTGTCCTGAAGAGCAGAAAGAAACAGCAAAGGGGAACCCACTGGGCAAGGAGAGAGAAAGGGATTTCAGAACTTGTTGAAAGCTTAAGTGCTGCTGTGTAAAGATTCTTATTTTTCAAAGCTATCCTCCAGTAGATAACTCTGTTCATTTCTCTCAGACTTGCCCTACCTGAGAGAACCCCGATTCTTCAGGCTGTATTAGCATCCTTCACCTAGTGGCCCCGGGAAGGGGCCTACCGGGTTTCCTGAGGCTGAACCTGTGGCTCCAAGGCGATCAGGGCAGAGGATTCCCGGGGCATCAGGACTGGAAGGCTGGACAGGAGTGACATCCAAGATTGGTGAGAGGTGGGCTTGGGTGGCTGTCACTTAGGACAGGAAGAGAATCGGTCAGCACCGGTCTGAGTCACCCAGGTAGGATATGGGCAGCGATCAGACGTGAAGAGGAAGGCAGAGCGAGCATGGACATTTACTAAGCACTTACTGTATGCCCGACCCCGTGCTTCATGCATTGTGCTCATTAACTCACTGAATCCTTGGGGCAACATCTCTGCTGGTGAGGAAACTGAGGCGCGGAGAGGGGTTGGGACTTGCCCGAGATTAGCCACGAATGAGTACAGAACCGGAATTCAAATCCAGGCTTGTCTGACTTAAGTCGTCACTTTGGAGGAAAGAAAGTGAAGCTTCTGGAGTCTCTCCGATGTCTCAGGCCTGCAGGAAGGAGTTTTGCTGCTGAGGGTGAGAGGTCATGGAGTCAGGAAAGGTGAGGTGGGATTAGCAGACAATGGGAGCCTTCTGCCCCCTCCAATCCTGTGGAAGGGTTCTCTGGAGGAACCATACTCCTTTCTGAAATCTTGCATACAATCAGAACTTTCCAGGAGAGTCCCTTGTGAGTTGACCCATCTAAGAACAGAAGCCATTAGCTCGATCATCTACCATTACCCCTTGGAAATGCCCTTGTAGGATCAATTACCCTCTCTGCCACACAACTGGACACCAGGCATTAGGTGGTATGTGACAAGATCACCCATCTTTGAGCCAGAACTTGGTGTGTAATCCCAGTTCTACTGTGTGACCTTGGATATGCCACTTCACTTTCTGAGCCTCGACTATCCTCATCTATAAAATGGGGATAACAGTAGTCACTCATAGAGTTGCCAGAGGAATAAAGTCAGAAGAGATGGCACAGGCAAAAAAAAAAAAAAGCCACTAGTACACTGTCTGGCACAGAGCAGGTGTTTTGTTTGAGTCCAAATCTGGGGGAAATGGAGTTTTGTAGCAGGAGCATCCTGATCTGAGAAGTGGGTTTGCAGGCTTTGCTCAGCTTACCTGAAGATAGGCCAGTACCCAGGGGCCAAGTGTATGAGTCAGCCTACATAATTCCCCGTAACGCCTGTAAGCTGTCCAACATGTATTTAACAGGGGCCCTGCAATTGATCGAGGCCTCCCCATCAATCATGCCCTGGGGCTGGGGGAGACCAGCAGGGCAGCCCCAGTGGGCCAAGCAAGGCCCAAGACAGGCATTCTGTGGTCTTGTTCAGACTTAGCTTCTGACTGCTTTGAGGCCTTTGGCGGATTACTTAACTTCTCATTGTCTCGCTCTCCTTATCTGTAAAATGGGGATAATAATACTTACCTACCTCACGAGGCTTGTTGCAAGAATTAATTAAAGTTTATGAAGTGCTTTGAGATTCCCGGATAAAAGGTTCTGTGAAAGTACAAAGTATTATTATCATAATCCAGTAGGCTATAAAAGATAATTTTGCAGGAAAAGGCAAAAACTTAATTTCCATACAAGCAGAAACAAAGGCAGATATAGTCATAGAAAGTGGGGGAAAAAGGTCTAGAAGATAATTTATATAATTTTTAAAAATTATACCATGTTTTCTCCCTACCAATAATCAATGCAGCATAATAATTACAGATTTCAGTCATAGACCAGCAAATGTTAATAATAATAAGAGTCTCTAATAATAAGAGTACCAGGGCCTGGGTTGGGGACTCTGCATGAATTATGTCCTGGAATCCTTTGACCACCCCATGAGGTGAATGTCACCACTCCAGTTTAACATACGAGACAAGGACTCCAGGACTAACTCTAGAATCCCCTCCTGGCCTTAGCTTGAGGCTCTGAGGGGCACTTGGTGACACTAACTCCCCTGTGCAGATCTGAGAGGTAACCACAGGGGAAACTGAGGCAAGGGCTGGGATCAGGTGTTTTGCAGGAAAAATGAGCTCTTGCCACCCTACATTCTAGATCATGTTCAAACATCAATCCCCCAAGAAAACCACCCAGTCTGTGTCTCTAGGCTCCTTTCTTCCTAAGAAAAAAGGAAAGACTGTCTCCACCTGCCTCCGAGCTCTGTTGGGAGAGTCAATTACCTTCTTTTAAAAAAAAATTAATAGATGATAAATAGATAGATAGAGCTTTCAGACGGGAGGCCCATGTGTGGAAAATTCCATATTGCTGATCCCTTTCATGTCTGCTTGAAGCCTTTCCACAAGTGTAATTAAGTCCCAGGCTGGGGAGCCTGGGGTGGGGAGAGCAGACAAACCCAGGCCTCTAAGAGGGCTCTCTACATGGGGGAAGCAGAGGCAGAGTGGGGTAACCATCGCCTTGGGGTCCAAGGAGACTGGATGGAATCCCGTGCTGCACCCCTCAATAGGTGTAAAATTTGGGGTGAATTCTCTAGCCCCCAGGTCCCTTAGTCAATGCCTAGAAAGCATCTGATACTGAAAAGAGTGATTTTTATTATTCTTTTGTATATTAGATACGCAGAAAAATAGGAGGGTACAGGGTGTGCTGAATAGTCATATAATTTCACAACTTACTTGGAAAATGAAAAAATACACATGTAGACTTGAAAACTATAACATGAAATGAATGGGGCCCCAGGAGGAAGGTGTATCTGTCTTGCTCACTCCATGATTCTGTGTGTCTGAGGAGGTGTCTTTGCTAGGAGGGGGAAGGGGCAGGACTGGTTGATGGAGAGGAAGGTGAAGCCTGGAGATGGGGTCCCAGGAGTGTGGCTCACTGAACGGAGAACTCGGGTCGAGCCTTCCCAAGACACCACCTCTGGGCGACAGATGATGAAGGTCCTATAATTTCTAGTCACTTTTTTTTTTTGCTTGTTTTGTTTTTTGGCTGCACCATGTGACTTGTGGGGTCTAGTTCCCTGGACTGCCAGGGAAGCTCCTGCAGTCACTTTTTTCAGATCTCAGCTTTGCCACCCACTATCTGTGACTTCAAGAGGGTTTGAATTAATCTGGGCGTTTCCTGATCTGAAAACCTGGGAGCTCTCCCCCCACTAACCCCAGAGTGTGCTGAGTATTCAGCCAGTCAGCACTGGGCTAAGTGCCCACACAGAGGCTCTTGGTCCCAAGAGGACCTGCTGTGCCCAGATCTGGGCCAGCTCCTCTGAGTGTGTACTCAGTGACTCCCCACTGGGAACCTATGAGGTCAAGTAGTAGTATCTTTTCTTTTTTTAATGTTTATTTATTATTTATTTTTTCTGCATCAGATCTCAGTTGCAGTCCAGGGGATCTTCCAGCTGTGGTGTGCGAACTCGGTGGAGGCGTGTGGAATCTAGTTCCCTGACCAGGGATCGAACCCAGGCCCAGCACTGGGAGATCAGAGTCTTAGCCACTGGACCACCAGAGAAGTCCCAAGTGTTAGCATCTTAATTTTACCTTCAGTAAATCATTTCCTACAAGAACAAGGTCCTGCTGTATAGCACAGGGAACTATGTTCAACATCCTGGGATAAACCACACTGGAAAAGCATATGAAAAGCATGTATATATATGTGTAACTGAATTGCCTTGCTAAAGGGTAGGAATTAACATCATGCTTTCACTGTGTGCTCAGTCACTCAGTCGTGTCTGACCCTGTGACGCTGTGGCCAGTAGCTTGCCAGACTCCTCTGTCAGTGGGATTCTCCGAGCAAGAATACTGGAGTGGGTTGCCATGCCCTCCTTCAGGGGAACCTCCCAACCCAGGGATCAAACCCAGGTCTCCTGCACTGCAGGCAGATTCTTCACCAGCTGAGTTACCCAGGAAGGCCATACAGTCTCTATACTTCAACAAAATAAAATTTTTTAAAAATTTCCCATGAAATTCTCTGTTCTATAAAGAAAGAGTGAAAGAGACCTAACAGAACACCGAGGTGAAACCCCTCACCCCACACCCACAGGGCAGGGAGCAGTGCTCTGTGAGGGTCTGAGTGGGAGGCAGGGACCGCGGGAGCTCCCGGCCAGCAGGAGGGTCTGAGACGCTCTGTCGTGTCCCCGCATGCCGGCCTCCCTGGGCAGGTGACAAAGAGCCAGGGAGGGACGAACAGTTGCAGACCCGGCCAAGGCAGCCACTCTCCCCACCAGGTATGGGTCCCAGAGTCGGCCCAGGCTCTCTGCGGGGAGAGACCGCCCCCTCCTCTCCAACAAAGGGGTTGACACAGACTGGGGAGAGGAAGGAAACCCAAGTTCTTTGACTCTTAGAATCTGAGGGGTTGAGTGTTAGAAGGGATTTTGAGGTTGTCTAATTTTACAGACGGGCTTCCCAGGTGGCGCTAGTGGTAAAGAACCCACCTGCCAAAGCAGGAGACATAGGAGACCTGGGTTCGATCCCTGGGCTGGGAAGATCCCCTGGAGGAGGGCATGGGAATTCTCCGGTATTCTTGCCTGGAGAATCCCATGGACAGAGGAGCCTGGAGGGCTACCGTCCATGGGATCACAGAGTCAGACATGACTGAAGTGACTTAGCACACACGCAAGCAATCTTATAGATAAGAAACGCTAAGACTCAGATCGTTCTGGGGGCTTCCCGAATATGTCCCTGGAGAGGGAAAGTCAAGGTTCCCTTCCTGCATTTTCCACTGGCTCTTTGATTTTGGTGGCCTCTGAGCCTTGTTTCTCCCATCTGCAAAGCCAGGGTAACAGTAGTTCCCTTGCCCGTCCCCCAGGACTAAAGTAAGAGGCCAGAGTGACCAGAGAATAGAAAGTCTGGCAGGAGGCCATTCGGGAGCATGGAGGCCACCGGGAACTGTCAACCGAGAGAGGGAGGGGCTGGAGGGTGCACACTGGGGCTCCTCTACTGGACCTGCTCGTGGAGAAACGGTCACGGGAGGGCAGCTGGGGCCTTGGCAGGGCCTCGTCCTGGTTGCTCAGGCCCAGGGGACTCCCAAGAGCTTCTATCACCTCTTCTATTGGAGGCTCTTCCTCGGGGTGAATCAGGGCGGAGTCCCAGCCCTGAGCAGAGGCAGGCCTCCTTCAGGGACAAGGAAGCGGTTTGGGGAGATGACTCCTGCTCCCTGACCGGTACCCACTCCCACCCTACCCCGACACTGGCTTTCAGGTGGCTGGGGTTCCTCCTCTGTTTGGCTGTGCCCTGAATGCGCCACGTTGGAAGACACCATGGCTGAGGTTTATAGGACGCCCATTGTGTGCGGGGAAACGCGCATCTCCAGTTCTCAGCCATCTGGCTCAGCCAGCCATGAAGTCTGGGTGTGGGAGCCTCGTTTGACGCATGCGGGCCCCGGAGCTCAGGGCTGTTAGGCATTTGGCCCAGGGCCACACAGCACGGGAGGGCACAGCCAGTCTCCTGGGGTCCACTCCCATGCTCTGCGGCCGCTGGGGGACGGGCCCTTCCTCCGGCAGAGACTGAGACGTGATCAGGGTCAGTGAGGGGAGCCTGGGGTCTCTTCCGGCCTCAGGGAGAGAAAGAGATGTCCGTGCAGGGAGATGTTGGACTGAGGGCTTGCCTAACCCTTTTCTAGCCCCCATTCTGGGGCCTGGGGCTGAGTACCCTGGACTGTGATCTGGATAAGGTCCCCACAGGGCTCTGACCCTCGGCCTGGGGCAAGAGACGGGACTGCACAGACAGGGCTCCAGCCTGCAGCCTTGGAAAGACTTCTTGTCTCAGTGAGCCCTGGATTAGTGTAGGATTAGTAGAAAAAGGCCTGGTCTAGACCTTTGGCCCCCTGGACTTCCCACACCCTGGCACAGTGCACAGATGAGATGCTCTGGGCCAGTGTCCTTACCTGTCAGAATGAACAGGGTGTAAGTGTTGACTTTAGAAAGAAGAAAAACCTCCACATTCTGCTGTGAAAGAGATCTTTGAGGTACACTGAGAGAAAAGCATGGTGCTTATGCAACAGCTAACTAAGAATTCTGTATATATTATATATGTATATATTTTAAAAATATGCTTGTATATACATGACATATACCTATTCAGGGTATGATCAATCATGTCTGACTATCTGTGACCCCTTGGACTGTAGCCCACCAGGCTCCTCTGTTCATGGGATTTCTCAGGCAAGAATACTGGAGTGGGTTGTCATTTCTTCCTTCAGGGGATCTTCCTGACCCAGGGATCGAACCCACCCGGGAAGCTCCATATTCTGTGTATAAACAGACTCAAAAGAAATATTTGCTTATTTTTCACCAAGAAACAATGCTAGAGTAAACCAAACATTTCTTTCTTTCTTTTATTTTATTGTAGCATAATTGATTTACAACGTTGTGTTAGTTTCTGCTGCACAGCAAAGTGACTCAGTTATACCTATATTTTCTTTTTCATATTCTTTTCCAGTATGGTTTATCCCAAGATATGGGATACAGCTTCCCGTGCTAGATGAGTAGGACCTTGATGTTTATCCATTCTGTATATAATAGCCAAACATCTATTCTTAAAGGGTTGCCCAAAGGAGGAGGGAGAGCCAAGATGGGTGGAGAGGGGGGACCCAGGCATGGAAGCTGGGCCTTTTGATGAACGGTGCTAATTTTGGAACTGTGCACATATTTCATGTAAATTTTAAAAATGAAGGTAACTAAAAAAAAAAAAAAAAAAAACAACCCACACCCAGCAAAGCAATCTACAAAATTAATTACAACACACCGGTTAAATAAAAGTTTGCATATCAATGTGGTTACATAAATGCCCAGAGAAGAATAACCTCTGCTGGGTGCCTTGATGTCACAACTTCGTGACACTAAGCCTCCTAAGGACCCACGGAGACTGCTTTTCGTGACTGTCTTCGTGGTGCTGATGTGGGTGTTGCGATTCCGAAACGGTGACATATGTGAATGTATGTGCGTGCGTGCTCAGTCACGTCAGTCGTGTCCGACCCTTTGTGACCCCATGGACTGCAGCCCACCAGGCTCCTCTGTCCATGGGATTCTCCAGGCAGGGATACTGAAGTGGGTTGACTGCCCTCCTCCAGGGGATCTTCCTGATCCAGGGATCGAACCTGCATCTGCTGCATTGCAGGCGAATTCTGTTACCACTGAGCCATCAGGGAAGCCCATGTGAATGTGTACAGCAGGATAAATGTCAATGCTGTTAAGAACCAAGGTTCTCAGAGGAAGAGAACGCAGAAGCAAATTGGATGCCAAATCTAGACGTTGTAGTAAATGCTTCCGGACTTGTGTGTCTGAGTCCAAGGGCCCCTTGGGGAGACCCCGGAGAATTCCACCCAGCTCTGCTCTGCACCCACCCCAAAGACTCTTAGCCAGTCTTTGCTAGCATTATACTCTCTGGGGGAACAAATGTCTTGGTTTGAAAGAAAATTATCTGGCTTTCAAAAATCCTGACAGTCTAGAACCACCAATGGAGATGCTCACTGACTGTCCCTCAGGGCTGACAGTTCCTGGTTCTGGAAACCCAGGTGCTCAGCGATCCGACTTACACTGACTTGTGCCTAGCATGCTGCTGCATAGGAGCCCATGGGCGGTGGGGCCGTTCCTGCACTTTATCCACCGAAATGCTGCCTGGTCGACTCTCCCTGAGTCAAGGGCTGTGTTTGCTCTGGTCCCTGCCTTCCGGAGCTTGGGCCTGTCACTCTGACTGACCCAGACGTGATGATTTGCAGTGTCCATGAACCTGCTGTGTGTTGTGAACTGTTAATATGTGTTGCCCTGCTTCATCCCTGCCAAGACCTCTTGAAGCGGGGACTATTAACCCTGCTTTCTCAGGGGAGAAGAAGCGTGAGGCTGCCCAGCCCTGGACCCAGAAGGGCAATGGTGGACCCAGAGGGGCAATGGTGGGGCCAGGGGTTGAGTGTGGCCTGACTGACCCCAGAGCCCCTATGTATCTGTCACAGAGAGAATGGTCTCGTGACTTCCTGTATTTGTTTTTGAAAAGTCCTTTGGCCGTGCCACATGGCAGGTGGGATCTTAGATTCCCAACCAGAAATCAAACCTACCAGGGATCAAAGCACAAAGTCTTAACCACTGAACCACCAGCGAAGTCTCTCTCCAGGCTCTTTCTAAATGTGTGAGACAGGCTGTGAAGGAGTTAAGCTGACAGCAAAGGACTTGGTAGCGGCTGGATTCTCTGGCTTGGGAATGATCCCAGCCTTCCCTGGCTCAAGAGAAGTGTACACACAGCAAGATTCTCTACCACGTACAGGGCACCACCTCCGTCAGTGTCTGGAATCTCTGCCATGTTGGTGGAATGGGCCTCGTCCATACTTCACAGGTGGGACACCAAGACTCTGCGAGATCAGAGGGCTTGTTAGGGTCCTTTGATCTCAGAGGAAGGAGGAAACCCAACTCCGGACTAGGCTTCAATACTGCAAATCTGTCGTGGAGAACTGTGACTTTGACCTCCATCTTCACTCTACAGGCTAGGAAGAAGACATCAGGAAGAGGAAGCATTCTCTGACAAAGGAAGCTTCTTGGTTAAAGCTTCAGGTACCAAATTTTGTCCAGAGCCAAAGAATAGATCTTATCGGTCTAGTCCAGTGGTTCTCAGCTAGGGGTGCTTCTGGCTTCCCAGGGGACATAAGCTGTGTGCAGAGACATTTCAGGTTGTCACAGCCAGGAAGGGGTGTGTCCTCCTGTCATCTTGTGGGTAGAGGCTGGGAATGCAGCTACACATCTCGCGATACACAGAGCAGCTCGCATGACAGAGTGATCTACCCCCAAAGTTAGTAGTGCCAAGGTTAAGAGACCTCACCGTGCCTATCTGCAGGGCAGCAATGGAGACGCAGACATGGAAAACAGACTTGTGGGCAGAGTAGGGAAAGGAGAGGGTGGGACAAGAGAGTAGCTTGGAAACGTACACATTACCATGTGTAAAATTAGATAGCCAGTGGGAATTCGCTCTGCGATGCCAGGAGCTCAGATCGGTGCTCTGTGACAATCCAGAGGGTTGGGATGGGGTGGGAGGTGGGAAGGAGGTTCAAGATGGAGGGGGAAAAAAGGAATGATAAAAAGAAACCCCGTTATGGTCTAGACTTTGGAGCAGGCCTCTCCCCTTTCAAATCTATTTCTCTTCCCACTTATTAGTACTCTTCAATCACTCAGTTTTCAAGAGAAAGTAATAAGCCATCTGTTCTTAAAAGTTTTGGGAACGTCTCCATCAGCAGCAGAGTCAGCTCAGTTATAAGAAGGTGTCTCTTTCATCTCTCCAGGAGGGTTGCATGTTGGGAGACAGTGTTTGGGAACCCACGTGATGCCAATTAGTCAAATAGGCTTGTCCTCTGAGGATTCACCCTCCTCTGAACTTCAAACATCTTGACCAATACTAATCTCGCAGTAGAACATCTCAGGGAGATTCTATCTGCTCTCAAACCAATTAGTTAAACTCTGGGCAAGTTTACCAAACAATCTTCTTTGATCACAGAATTAACTTTTTTTTTTTTCAAATGATGCGATGTTCTATACATATGTCTTCCTTTGACATTAATTTATAGACTAGCAAGGAGAAGCACATTCTGCTTTTGGAGATGTCATTGGCATTTCAGAGTTAAAAATTGCATTTTTTCAATATTTTTCTGCAGTTTGGGACAGAAAGAAAAAGAATCTTGATGTTTGGAGGCATCCAACAAGCACTGAGAGATCAGAAAGCCCAGTTCCTGGCTCCACAAAAGGAGAAAGGATGCCAAGTTCCCTCTGGGCCAGGACAAGATGGCGCCCACTGCAGGGTCAGCTGAGCGATGGCCTTTGTTTGACTCACTCTCCGTTCACTGAGTGGCCCCACCAGCAACAAGCCCATTGTGAGGTGGTGGGGCGGCCACAGAGGAAGGAAGGGCCATCTGTGCCCTAACATTTATAGTCCAGTAGACAAGAGGCACAACTCAACGAATAATGACAGTGTTTCTGTGTGCCTCTTCTGAACATTTCCACCTGCCGGTTCTTTTCCTGGTGAATTCTACTCGTCTTTCCAGACCCAGCTGCAGTGTCAGCTCACCCTGCTAGCCGTCCTGTCCCAAGCTGAGCTTTTCTCTACCAGGACCCAGGGCGCTGGCCCTTTTGTTGCTGTTCTCCCCCTGCTATGTGAAAGGTGCTCAGTCGTGTCTGACTCTTTGAAACCCCATGGACTATACAGTCCACGGAATTCGCCAGGCCAGAATACTGGAGTGGGGAGCCTTTCCCTTCTCTAGCGGATCTCCCCAACCCCAGGGATCAAACCCAGGTCTCCCGCATTGCAGGCAGATTCTTTACCAGCTGGGCCACCAGGGAAGCCCGCCCCCAGGGAAGCCTCCCTCCGCTGCCCACCCGCTAAATGTGAGCCCCATAAGGTGGGACCTGGGGATTCTTTTGTCTGTGAGTCCCCGGAACATGGAAGAAACTGGATAAGTACTGAATGAATGAATGAAATGTGTGTGTATAGAGGCCCAAGGCCAAAAAGGAGGCAACGGTGAAGAAATGCTGAGCTGGATGGAGAAACAATTTTCAGCTGATGCTTTGTCAAGCCTGTCTGCTGGCACCCTTCTGGCATTCCCCCCACCCCCAGAACAATGCTGACAGGCATCCAATCAAACAAATTAATATTCCCTTCCCACCATGAAAGGCTCATTTCATGGGAACAACAAGTCCACACAGCCGTGTGTGGGTGTGTGCCCCATACATCAGCCTGATCAGAAACCGCCATGGGTTTGCCTGCGTCTTCCTGCTGCAAGAGATGAGGAGTGTTCAGCTTTCCTTTCTCATGGGAGCTGTTGACCCTCATCTGACCTTTGTGATGACAGAAAAATGAAGAGGTAGGAGCACAGAGAGGGGAGATGAGAGGGGAAAAGTTTATCAAATGTGAATACAGGCACCTCTATTGTAAGAAAAAACCAACATAGTTTCCACTATTTAAAGGTCATAAACTTTGGGCCTGTGGAATATTCTCCTGCACGTTTCAATTTTTAAAAAGCACTTTTTTTTTTTGTAAATGATCAGGAAAATGGAGACTCTCTTCTAAAGACAGTAAAAATAAATTTCTCTGGTTATATAGATATATAGGTAAGATGGATTTAATGCGGAGAGCAATCGTCACTTAAATTTTAAATAGAGTGTGGGCCATCTCTTAATTTAAAGTTGATATTTGAGTTCTTGAGTAAGAACAACCATGATTTAGCAGCTTGGAGGCCTCTAAACTGATTCAATTTAGCCTCAATAGATATGCTCATTTAAGAATATTTACAAACTGCCAATTTGTTTCAAGATGGCCCAAACCCACACCTTTACCCAGTGGCATATCGTGATACTTTTAGTAGAATAAAGTGATCTAAAGTCTGCCAACTTCTGTGCAGGTTATTGGGGAGCCAAGGAAGGAAGTCAACACAAATATGCAATGTCACTGAAGCCAATTCATCGTCGTATTTGGTTGATGAATGAGCATTGCCTCGGTCGTCAATAATGACACATGTTTATCAAGTGCTTGCTGAGTGCCAGACCCTGTGCTAAGTATAATGCTTGACACCTCCTTCAGCAGAAACCCATGAGGGATATGGTGCCACCACCAGCTAACAAGTAACTGAAATGAAGCCCTGCCTGGGTCCAGAGCTGGGGTGGCCTGGCTAAGTGTTGGTCTCCAGAGAAAGCACGTGGAGCAGAGTTCGGTGCACAGTGAGCTCCACGGAGACATCTGCATCATCACTGATACTCCACACCTATAGAAATCTATTCCTGCCTGGGATATCCTCCAAGGAAGAAGACACCAGAGGCAGGTGGCCCTTGCTCTTCCAGAACCCACAGGGACCTGGAGACAAGCTTTCCCTCATTAGCCTGAACAGGGCTGGGACCAGGAAGTCTTGGGATGCACAGCACTCCCCACGCACTGTCCTGCCCAGTCCTGCCCTTGCCTGCTCCCTGGGTCCTGGTGGCACCTCATCTCAGTGGGGAGAATGCCTGCCTTTCCTCCCAAGCCTGGCCCAGTTACTGCAAAGCCTCCTCAGAGTCCACGTGTCAGAACTACGTGCTCCCTCCTGTGACCAACAAATGAGAATTATTACTATTTCTTAGGGTTCAGGATATATAGAGAGGAAGGATTTGAGGTCTCCTTAAGGACTCTGTATCCACATTCTATCTAAACTTCTCTGGCTTTAGGGGTCAGAAACTTATTAACATAATGAAATGACAGTAGTTGACAAAATGATACAGGATGTGCGAACATGGCCGCAGCTCTTCAAAGCTCCTTCCATGAAACTTTGAGTTTCTGCTCCTAAGTCGCTTCAGTCGTGTCCGACTCTGTGCCACCCCATAGACGGCAGCCCACCAGGCTCCCCCGTCCCTGGGATTCTCCAGGCAAGAACACTGGAGTGGGTTGCCATTTCTTTCTCCAGTGCATGAAAGTGAAAAGTGAAAGTGAAGTTGATCAGTTGTGTCGACTCTTTGCGACCCCATGGACTGCAGCCCACCAGGCTCCTCCATTCATGGGATTTTCCAGGCAAGAGTACTGGAGTGGGGTACCATTGCCAGTGGAGTCTTTTCCTCCCTCCTTGAATCTGGCCTTGGAAGAAGTGACAATGGGCTTCTGTGCCTAGAACTGAAGAGGTTTGCCATTTCTGCTCTTAAGCTAGAAATTCTCTGCCAGGCCCCAGTTAACCTGCTCAGTGATGAGAGACATGGAGATGGATGCCCAGACAAGTGAGTGACCCAACTAGCACAGCCAACCTCAACACAGCCCAGAAAGACAACCTCACAGAGCCCAGTTCAAGTCACTGACACACGGAATCATGAACTACATAAAATTATTGTCTTAAGCCACTACACCTGGGGGATGTTTGTTACACAGCAGTAGAGAAACTGGTGCACAGTGCAAGCTCATGGAAACAAAGCCCAGTTCATAGGAATGGAAGCTGGGGGCTAGGAAGTCATTGAGGGCTTGGTGGCTAATCTCTCAGTTTCTCTCTGGGAATGTGTGATGGTTCTTACTAGAGTCTACCCTTTCTCCCCCATCACTCTCTCATTCCTGTTTCCTCACCCGCAAACAGTCACACTAGCCCCAACTCAACATGACCTTGCAATGCAAGAGTTCATCATCACCAAATGACTGGGCCCAGTCTCTTCTGCACTCATGTGTATCCTGAATCCAGTTGAGACCTGAATCTCATGGCCCTATGGTCAATAGGCATTTTAGAGAGGGAGGTTGTCCAAGAAAGTGTTCTTGGTGGGACAGGCAATACGAGACTACATTTCATCACCCATATGGGGGCGGGTCAGTGTGAGATTTCACTACTGACTAACTGATGAAGAAGCTACAGTAGGAATGATTTTACTGACTAGCACTGGGTCATCGTAGGCTAGGCTGGTGAGCTTGTGCCTCCCAGTTGCTGCTGCTGCTGCTGCTGCTAAGTCACTTCAGTCATGTCCAACTCTGTGCAACACCATAGGCGGCAGCCCACCAGGCTCTGCCATCCCTGGGATTCTCCAGGCAAAAACACTGGAGTGGGTTGCCATTGCCTTCTCTGGTACCTCCCAGTTCCTACTTGCTAAATACTAGAGACAAGCCACCATGCTGTGTCTCTACTGGCAGAGACTACAAATCTCACTGGACTTCCCCTGGGTCCAGGCCAACGGAGCAGGCCCAGAATGCGCCATCTCCACTATCCCTTTTGGTTTATTTTTCTTATCAGGGGGTAATTTTCTTCCTTTGCCTTTTTTTCTGCCAGCCCTTTATACCCCTTCCAACTACACTTACTGGAACTCCCCTGGACATCTATGATAACAACCTAAAATATATTCTCCTTTATGGAATAATACACAAGCATATACAAAATTTTAATAATATTCTTTACAAAAACAGAATCATACTTTATACAGGTTTTTGCATCCTAGCATTCTCAGAGAGCTTAACATTCATACTCCAATTTATTCTTATCAATGGTTATATAATATTCTAGGGTGAGAATAACTATGCTTTATCCAACCTTGTCCTATTGATAGGTATCCTCTTTGTGCCCACATTTTTCCAGGGCTGCAAAGCAATTCTTGAGTATAAAAACTTATATACTGATGCTTTTATTTCTATGCATTAGATACCCAGACCTGGAATTATTGTTAAGCTGAAGAGTATATATATATATGTATATATCTATATATATTTAGTTTTGATAGATGTTGTCAGATTGCCTCTCAATTAAGCTGTAACCAGTAATTGAGTACTCATTTTCCCATAACCCCAAGAGCAAAAGATATTCTTACGGTTTTTAAATTTTGCTCATTTGATACTTATGAAGAATTCTCTTGCTATTAATATGAACCGTATTTTCTATAATAAAAAGGTTCTGATAAACTTTAAAAAATTGTTAGTCATTTGGATTTGCTCTTCTGTAAATTGCTTCTCTGTCTCTTTTTCCATTTTTTATTGGGTAATTGTCTCTCATCAATTTCTAAGAAGTCTTTGTAACTGTTAATAATAGATACTAAGCTGCTGTCTGTCCTCTGAATTGCAAATACATATAATTGGCACTTTGTTTAAGGTATCTCTTGCCATAAACGATTTTAAGTGGTTTAATATTGACAAACATGTCTGTCTTTTTAAAAAAAAATAGATTAGAAGTCTTCATTCTTGATAAAAGTATTTTCCTACTGCTAAATTATTGTGTAGTCTATTTAAAATAAAGAGCATCTTTTTGTGAAATTTTTGTCTTGCTTTTTATATATAAGTTTTTATTTGGAATTGATCCATGTGTAAGTCATAAGGCTAAGAACCAATTAATCCATCTTTTAGAGCTTCCTTGGTGGTAAAGAGTCTGCCTGCAATGCAGGATACCCAGGATCAATCCCTAGGTCAGGAAGATCCCCTGGAGAAGAGACTGGCTATGCACTCCAGTATTCTTGCCTGGAAAATTCCATGAAGAGAGGAGCCTGATGGGCTACAGTCCATGGGGTTGCAAAGAGTCAAACACCACTGAGTCGCTAACACTTTCACTCTCTTTTCCGTTAGTAAAAGACCGTCTTTTCCATGTGTTAGATTCATAAACACATCAAATCTATTTCCGTGTTCTCACTTTGGTTCCAGATCTAGTTTCTGTTCCTATGCCAGTACCGTATTTATTTGAGTAGTGTGTCCTTCTGGTATGTCCTGATCTTGTAAAACAAATTCCTCTATTTGTTTTCAAAAAGTTGATATTCTTAACAATTTATTTTATCCATTATCTGTCTCTTAAAGAAAAAANTTCCAGATCTAGTTTCTGTTCCTATGCCAGTACCGTATTTATTTGAGTAGTGTGTCCTTCTGGTATGTCCTGATCTTGTAAAACAAATTCCTCTATTTGTTTTCAAAAAGTTGATATTCTTAACAATTTATTTTATCCATTATCTGTCCCTTAAAGAAAAAAACTCTGTTAGAATTCTATTTGGAATTTCATTAAATATGTACGTTAATTCGGGGGGTGGGGCAGTGGTGGCTATTTTTAAAATTGTTTGTTTGCTTATTTATTTTTGGCCATGCTGGATCTTGGTTGCTGCGTGGGCTTTTCTCTGGTTGTGGTGCGTGGACTTATTACGGTGGCTCCTCTTGTTGCAGAGCGCTGGCTGTAGGCAGGCAGGCTTCAGCAACTGCAGCACATGGGCTCGGGAGTCGCGGTTCCTGGGCTCTAGAGCGCAGGCTCCACACTTGTGGTGCTCGGGCTTAGTTGCTCCATGGCATGTGGGGTATTCCCAGACCAGGGATCTAATCTACTGAACTGGCAGGTGGATTCTTTACCACTGAGCCACCAGGGAAGCCCTGAGGGGTGAGTGTAAACATTATGCCTCCCCATTCAAGAATAAGGTATGGCTTTGCCTTTACTGAGGACTTAAAACTTAAGAAAAGGATGCTAAGTTTTTTCCAAATGCTTTTTAGACTCAATTTTGTGTGTGTGTATGATTTTTTTTCTTTGAATTGCTGTAAGATTGCTTTTAAAGAAGAAATTTGCATGTTTGGAAATTTACATAGGCTTATAGTCTTTCTTGGAGAAGGCAATGGCACCCTACTCCAGTCCTCTTGCCTGGAAAATCCCATGGACAGAGGAGCCTGGTAGGCTGCCGTCCATGGGGTCGCTAAGAGTCGGACACGACTGAGCGACTTCACTTTCACTTTTCACTTTCATGCATTGGAGAAGGAAATGACAACCCACTCCAGTGTTCTTGCCTGGAGAATCCCAGGGACGGTGGAGCCTGGTGGGCTGACATCTATGGGGTCACACAGAGTTGGACACGACTGAAGCGACTTAGCAGCAGCAGCAGCAGCAGCAGCATAGTCTTTCTTATTTTAATTCATCTCTATAGTTTTTCAAAGACAAAAATCAAGAAGTTTTCATACATGATGAAATACTGTATCATTTAAAATAACATATTTCCAAAAAATTAGATAAATAACATATTTCCAAAACTATTGTCACAAGAAGAGAATTGTGAAATAAGTTAAAGTGGAGAAAAAAATAGAATGCAAAACCATAGACAGCAAGATATTATTTTTTTTAAAAAAGAAATACCCATCTATTCATGAGAGACCACCAAAAGGAAATATAGTGTTAAGAGAGATCTGGGTGTTCCTTCTCCTGCTGCTGCTAAGTCGCTTCAGTCTGTCCGACTCTTTGCGACCCCATGGACTGCAGCCCACCAGGTTCCTCGGTCCATGGGATTTTCCAGGCAAGAGTACTGGAGTGGGTTGCCATTGCATTCTCCAGGGTGTTCCTCATAGTCTTCTATATTTTCAAGGTTTTCTATAATAAACTTGTCATGCTGTTATAATCAGAAGGAAATCTATAATTTAGCTTTGAAATGTCTGTCAATAGAAGGAATTTTTCATATTTGATTGTATTTATTTATTTGACTGCACCAGGTGGGTTCTAGTTACCTGACCAGGGATCACACCAGAGCCCCCTGCACTGGCAGCATGGAGTCTCAGCTGCGGAGTCTCACCACCAGGGAAGTCCCTTGACAGTAAGAATTTTATGTCTCCTTCATATGTAAACAGCACCCAGAGTTTTCACAACCTGGTGGGGCTCAGTTGATGACTAGAGATTCTGGAAAGCTCAGGGGCTCCTTGGCCACCCAATATGTCCCAATATAAGGACCTATATTACAGTTGCTTGTTTAACCCAAAGTCCTTGCTCCTTCTAGCACTTGCTGTTCCTCTACCTCAGGACAGTGCCACCTGACAAGAGCTTCTCTGCAACGTGTCCTGGGGTAGTGGAGGAAGTATAAAATTGGGAGGGGGGGCAGAAGACCAGGCCAGCCCTGGCTCTGTCTTTTTTCCTGCTGTGTGATCTTGGGCAAGTCACTTGGCCTCTCTGAAGCTTAAAATAATCTCTCACTCATAAAATGGGGGCAGTCGTGCCTGATCCCCTTGGTTGTGTGGATCAAAATCTAAAGGAGATCCTACAGGTAGGGTAACCCTACAGATACAGAGAAGTATAAACCCAAGGGATTGTCCGTGCCTGCACATATAGTGCCTCGCCATCATCAGGACATCCTGATTGCAAAACAATTCTTATTTAATTGGATCCATCTGAGTAGGTCAAATAGTAATAACAATAATTACCAAGAGTGGTAATCATATCAAGAACAGCTCACTACGCTTCTATTACTAACCTGCGCTTCTCTCCAACGCCCCAGTTTGAAAGCCTCTCCCACTTGCCTGCTCGTGACTCAGGGATCACGGATCAATCCTATGCTTGGAGAAAGGCCCTCGGCGCCTTCTCCCACGAGGCAAACGAGTGGCCAGCGTTGTCATCCTTGCCTCGGTTTCTTCACACCCAACCCCAGATGTGAATGGATTGCTCATCCAGCCTTGACACACTGCTGCATGGACAGGTGTGCCGTCAGACAAGGGATTTAAAAAAAGCCGAGCAGGGGATGATGCTATGGCGTCACCTGTACCTTCAGCCAACATCCCTTTGAAGCACTTGTCCCCCACCCAACAGAGGTGTGCCCTGTGGCAGCCACCAAGGATCCCTTCCTGCCCCAACACTTGCTGCTAAAACAGGTTCTTTTCCTCAGTTCCCCAGGGAGAGTCAACAAGGAGGCTGGACCCCTCCCCTCAATGAGGTCCAGCCTGGGTGGGACCCCTCCCCACAATGAGGCCCGGCCTCATTAGTAACCCTCGTGCCACTTTAGTAACCCTCTCCACTGATCAGACACCCCTTCAGTCCAATGTTTCCTCCCAAGAAATCTCTGTCAAAGAAAAATCCCAGAAGACCCCCAATGTGGTAAGGATTGAGCATGTTCTGAGGGGTGTTGGGTGCCCAGGGACTGAAAGTGAAGGTCACTCAGTCGTGTCTGACTCTTTGCAACCCTGTAGACTGTAGTCCAGTTCTAACTGTTGCTTCCTGACCTGCATACAGGTTTCTCAAGAGGCAAGTCAGGTGGGCTGGTATTCCCATCTCTTTCAGAATTTTCCACAGTTTATTGTGATCCACACAGTCAAAGGCTTTGGCATAGTCAACAAAGCAGAAATAGATGTTTTTCTGGAACTCTCTTGCTTTTTCCATGATCCAGCGGATGTTGGCAATTTGATCTCTGGTTCCTCTACATTTTCTAAAACTAGCTTAAACATCTGGAAGTTCACGGTTCACATACAGCTGAAGCCTGTCTTGGGGAATTTTGAGCATTACTTTACTAGCATGTGAGATGAGTGCAAATGTGTGATCATTCTTTGGCATTGCCTTTCCTTGGCATTGCAATGAAAACTGACCTTTTCCAGTCTTGTGGACACTGCTGAGTTTTCCAAATTTGTTGGCATTTTGAGTGAAGCAGTTTCACAGCATCATCTTTCAGGATTTGAAATAGCTCAACTGGAATGCCATCACCTCCACTAGCTTCTGTCTCTTATACACATCTAGATGTGTATAAGAGACAGGTCAAAGGCTTTGGCATAGAAGTTTTCCAAATTTGTTGGCATTTTGAGTGAAGCAGTTTCACAGCATCATCTTTCAGGATTTGAAATAGCTCAACTGGAATGCCATCACCTCCACTAGCTTTGTTCGTAGTGATGCTTTTTAAGGCCCACTTGACTTCACATTCCAAGATTTCTGGCTCTAGTTGAGTGATCACACCATCGTGATTATCTTGGTCGTGAAGATCTTTTGGTGACAATAATCTTATATTGATCTCTAATTTATCTGGTCTATTTATAGTCATACAAAATGAACTATGATTAAAATATCTAAGAACACCTTGACAAAGGTCTTGTATGGAAACACCTTCTTATATAGCTAAAGATTCCTTATGACCCAGCAATCCCATTGCTGGGATACACACTGAGGAAACCAGAATTGAAAGAGACACTTGTACCCCAATGTTCATCACAGTACTCTTTATAATAGCCAGGACATGGAAGCAACCTAGCTATGCATCAGCAGATGAATGGATAATAAAGCTGTGATACATATACACAATGGAGTATTACTCAGCCATTAAAAAGAATACATTTGAATCAGTTCTAATGAGGTGAATGAAACTGGAGCCTATTATACAGACTGCAGTAAGCCAGAAAGAAAAACACCAATACAGTATATATATGGAATTTAGAAAGATGGTAATGATAACCCTGTATGCGAGATAGCAAAGGAGACACAGTTGTATAGAACAGGCTTTTGGACTCTATGGGAGAGGGAGAGGGTGGGATGATTTGGGAGAATGGCATTGAAACATGTATAATATCATATATGAAACGAATCACCAGTCCAGGTTCAAAGCATGATACTGGATGCTTGGGGCTGGTGCACTGAGAGGACCCAGAGGGACGGTACAGGGAGGGAGGAGGGCAGGGGGGTTCAGGATGGGGAACACATGTATACCTGTGGTGGATTCATGTATGGCAAAAACAATACACTATTGTAAAGTAATTAACCTCCAAATAAATAAATAAATCTATATTTAAAAAATATATAGAGAGAGGAATGTAGCATTTCTCAAAATGCATACAATGCATGAAATATATTTTTTAAATGTTAATGTTCCCAGAAGTATTTACAAAGCACTTCTATTTTTGAGATATGTGGACTAAGGAAATAATCAGAGAGTAGGTCAATCAATTATGTACAAAAATATGACTTCAATAGGGATCATGCTTTCGGACACTTCACTTCAATTTCACTTAGATGTTTTACAGATATCTCAAATTCATTATGTTCAAAACTAGGCTTTTGATACTTTCCTTATAAATTTCTCCTCTTTTAACATTTTTATCTTACTGTTTGACACTTTTTTAATCACTTTCTCAAAATATTAAACTGGAAGATTTCCTTTCCTCTTACTCTCCTCCACATCTGATGAAAGTACTATCATTTCTGTCTCCAAATTATCCATTGGCTCTATTTCCTTCCATCTCCACTGCCACTACCCTAGGGTCATCCGCTGTCATTTCTATTATTGTCTTCCTCAGTTATTTTCCATTTACAAGCCAGAGCAGACTTTCATGGTTTGCAGAGTACCTTCTTATTTCAGTCTCTTTGCATTTAATAAAATATGCAAAATATTTGTTAAAAAGAGGCTTAAAAAGTCCTGTAGGGACTGATATATGCTGGCCTTTCTGACCTTACCTAACACCCGTCTTCACTACCAACCCTCATAGCACGTCAACCAAATCTTCTTTAGGTTATAGAAAAGTTCTTTTCTGTCCCAAGTACTTTTTTACTTGATGTTTTCTCTCCCTGGGATTCCTCTCCCTCCCTTTTGTCCTATTAATTTAAAAAATTCCCTTTAAAATATTCTCATTTTATATATTTGTTGAAATTATTAAATTTTAAATTTCATATACAATTTTAAACTATAAAAGTATCTTAGATTCAATAATTTTCAGCTTTATTGAAGCATAATTGAAATATAAATAAAACACACATATTTAAAGTGAACCTCCCAATGAGTTTTGACATATATATTTACTCATGAAACCATCACCAGCACTACAAATTCATTACTTTCAGAACTCTGTCTGTAATCCCTCCCTTTCTCTTTTTGCCTTCATCATTCTTGTCCTTGGGAAACTGTGTTATGCTTTCTGTAATCGTAGGTTAGTTTTCATTTTTTGAAATTTCGTATATGTGAAATCTTACAGTATCTCCATTTGGAAGCAGTGGTTGTAGTTCTGGCTTCTCTCCTTCAGTGTAACTGTTACATCCATGTTGTTATGTGTAGGAAGAGTTCATTCATTTTTATTGCTGAATGTCATCCCATTGTATGGATTCATTAAAATTTGCTTATCCACTTATATGTTGACTATTTCCCATTTTTGGTTATTAAAAATAAAGTTACTGTGAATATTTATTTACAAGTCTTTTTTTCTAGTTATACTAAGGTATAACAGGTACACAAAAATCTGCATGAAATTATACATTTGGTGATTTTAGACATATATGTATACAATCGTGTTACTGTAACCACAGTGATGATAATAAACATAGAAATAGCCTCCAAAAGTTTCATTGTACCCTTTTCTGCTGTGTTTGTGTGTGTGAGTGGAGTGTGTACTTTTTTGTAGTAAGAAAACTTAACATGGAATTTGCTCTTTTAACAAGGTTTTAAGTACACGATACCTTATCATTGACTATAGGCAGATCTTTGGAATTTGCTAGTCTATATAACTGTACCTTTATATCTATTCAACAACTATCCCAATGTCTTTCACAACTACCCCAATGACTTTCTCCTCCCATCCTCTCATAATCATTATCTTAATGTCTGCTTCTATACATTTTTTCTATTTTAAGTCTTGATAGAAGAGGAATCATGTAGAATTTGTCCTTGTGACCGACTCATTTCACTTTGCTCTGCCTTCCAATTGAAGGAAGTAGGAGAAGGGGACAACAAAGGATGGGATGATGGGATGGCATCACTGGCTCGATGGACATGAGTTTGAGCAAGTTCTGAGTGTTGGTGATGGACAGGGAAGCCTGGTGTGCTGCAGTTCATGGAGTCACAAAGAGTCGGACATGACTGAGTGACTGAATTGAACCGAATTGCCTTCCAAATCCTTAATGTTGTCCAGGTCCATCCATGTTGCTACAAATGGTAAGATTTCCTTCCTTATTCAGGGTGAATAGTATTCCATTGTATGTATATACCACTTTTTCTTCATCCATTCATCTGCTGATGGATTATTTCCATATCTTGGTTAGGTATAGGTACACTGTGTTCAGTTGTGTCTGACTCTTCATGGCCCCATAGACTGTAGTCTGACAGCCTCTTCTGTTCATATCATTTTCCAGGCAAGAATACTAGAGTGGGTTGCCATTTCCTTCTCAAAGGGATCTTCCTGATCCAGGGATCAAACCTATGTCTCCTGAGTCTCCTGTGTTGGCAGGTGGATTCTTCACCACTAGTGCACCACTTGGGAAACCCAAAAGATGTGTGTATGCTCCGTTGTGTCTGACTTATTGAGACCCCTTAGACTGTAGTCTTCCAGGCTCCTCTGTCCATAAGATTTTTCAGCCAAGATTACTGGAGTGGGTTACCATTTCCTTCTTCAGGGAATCTTCCAACCCAGGGACTGAACCCGGCTCTCTTATATCTCCTGCATTGGCAAGCAGATTCTTTACCATTGTGCCACATGGGAAGCATCTTGACTATAGTGATGCTAAAACCATAATAAAAATAACACTACAATGAACATAGAAGTACAGAAAATTCTTCGAGATTCTCATTTAAGTACTTTTGAATATATAACCAAAAGAGGGATTTTTGGATCATATATTATTTCTAATTTTTTGAGGAACCTTCACTGTTTCCTATATCAGCTAAAATTTACACTCCCATCAACAGTGTGCAGGGGTTCATGTTTCTCCACAACTTATCTAATACACACACAGAGAGACACATGCACACACATACATATAAAAGCTGTTCAAATAGATGTGAGGTGATATCTCATTGTGATTTTGCATTTCCTGATGATTAGTTATATTCAATATCTTTTCATATACCTGTTGGCCATTTGTAATGTTGTCTTTAAAGAACTATCTATTGAGGTCCTTTGCCCACTTTATAAAAAAGAAAGGTTGAACTCTGAATTTAAAAAAATTAAACAGTATTTTTAGAACAGTTTTAAATTTACAATAAAAACAACATGAAGAAACAGAAATTTCCCATATACCCTACTCCTTCATGTGTGTAACCATACAGCACAGCATCACCACCAAAATGGTACATTTTTACAAAGGACGAACCTCCATTGACACATTATAATTATCCAAAGCCCATAGTTTACCTTAGGGTTCACTTTCACTCTTGGTTTTGTAGTCTATGAAAGTGAAAGTGAAGTTGTTCTGTCATGTCCGACTCTTTGCAAGGCCATGGACTGTAGCCTATCAGGCTCCTCCATTCATGGGATTTTCCAGGCAAGAGTGCTGGAATGGATTGCAATTTCCTTCTCCAGGGGATCTTCCCGACCCAGGAATCGAACCCGGGTCTCCTGCATTCCAGGCAGATGCTTTACCGTCTGAGCCACCAGGGAAGCCACAACTTCCATGACTTCCATGGTGGCTCAGGCAGTAAGTGTCTATCTACAATGCAGGAGATGGGTTTGTAGTCTATGGATTTGGACAAATGTGTAATTACATTATTGTAATATCATATAGAGTATTTTCACTGCCCAGAAAATAGTCTCTTCTGCCTATTCATTGCTCCCCGACTCACCCCAGGCAATCACTCATCTTTCGACTATCTGCACAGTTTTGTCTTTTCTAGATCACCATATAACTGGAGTAATGCAGTATGTGACCTTTTAACATTGGCTTCTTAATAATATTCACTTAAGTTTCTTCCATATCTTATTAGCATTGAGTAGTATTCCATTGTCTGGATACACCACTGTCTACTTATGCATTGACTTACTAAAAGACATTTTGGTTGTTTCCAAATTTTAGCAGTTATGAATAAAAATGCTATAAACTTATCTATATGCATGTTTTTGGGTAGTCATAGTTTTTAATTCCTTTGCTTTTAAATATTATTAAGTACACTTTCTGAATCTATAAGATTAACTTTAGTTTTATGAAAAACTGCCAAATGCTCTTGAAAAGTTGCTGTACCATTTTTGCATTCCCACCAATGATGAATGGGAGTTCCTGTTGCTCCACATCCTTTCCAAAATTTGGGGTTATCAGCATTCTGGATTTTGGCCATTTTAATATGTGTGTAGTGGTATCTCATTGTTTTACTTTTTTTGTTCATTTCTAAATTTTATTATTGAGTTGTAAGAATTCCTTATCTCAGAAATCCAATCTGAGGGTTGCATTCCTCAAGATAACTGGCTTGTACTCTAAAATATCAAGGTCATGAAAGACAAAGGTGGATTAAAATGCTGTTCAAATTTAAAGGATTAAAGGCTAGGGAGAAACTGAATAGAATATACGAACCTGGATGAAATCCCAGAGCAGAGTTTCTTCTGGAATTTCTACTACAATTTTTGATATAAATGACATTATTGGGGCAATGTGAAAAATTTGAATATGATCTGTGTATTAGATAATAGTACTGTATCAATGTTAGTTTCTTAATTTTCATAATTGTACTATGGATAAGCAATTCAATTTCCTTATTCTTAGGAAGAACACACAGGAAAGCAAGAATAAGACAAATATTGTTGATATTAATGATTGGGAAATCCAGTTAATAATGAGAGTGATTTGTAGTATTTTTATGACCTTTCTATAGAATGGCAATTATTTCAATATGTGAATTTATAGGAATATATCATGATGGCAAAGAATGGTAAATGGAAGGATTATGTAACTACTTTTAGTAGAAAAAACAAAGTTTAAATATATATATAACATATATATTAAATATACATGTATAACAAGGTTTAAATAAATATATATAATGTATCAGTATGTATTAACTGAAAATTCTAGAAAAAAATTATAATAAGGCTGGAGGAAGCACAAGCTGGAATCAAGATTGCTGGGAGAAATATCAATAACCCCAGATATGTAGATGACACCACCCTTACGTCAGAAAGTGAAGAAGAACTGAAGAGCCTCTTGATGAAAATGAAAGAGGAGAGTGAAAAAGTTGGCTGAAAGCTCAACATTCAGAAAACTAAGATCATGGCATCTGGTCCAATCACTTCATGGCAAATAGATGGGGAAACAGTGGAAACAGTGGCTGACTATTTTTCTGGGCCCGAAAATCACTGCAGATGGTGATTGCAGCCATGAAATTAAGAGATGCTTACTCCTTGGAAGGAAAGTTATGACCAACCTAGATAGCATATTAAAAAGCAGAGATATTACTTTGTTGACAAAGGTCCATCTAGTCAAGGCTATGGTTTTTCCAGTAGTCATGTATGGATGTGAGAGTTGGACTATAAAGAAAGCTGAGAGCCGAAGAATTGGTGGTTTTGAACTGTGATGTTGGAGAAGACTCTTGAGAGTCCCTTGGACTGCAAGGAGATCCAATCAGTTCATCCTAAAGGAGATCAGTCCTGGGTGTTCACTGGAAGGACTGATGTTGAAGCTGAAACTCCAAGACTTTGGCCACCTGATGTAAAGAGCTAACTCACTTGAAAAGACCCTGATGCTGGGAAAGATTGAAAGAGGAGAAGAGGATGACAGAGGATGAGATGGTTAGATGGCATCACTGACTCGATGGACATGGGTTTGGGCGAACTTCAGGAGTTGGTGAAGCCTGGCATGCTTCAGTTCATGGGGTCACAAAGAGTCAGACATGACTGAGCGACTGAACTGAACTGAACTGAGACTGTAGTCCATGGGATTCTCCAGGCCAGAATACTGGAATGGGTAGCCTTTTCCTTCTCCAGGGGATCTTCCCAATGCAGGAATCGAAGCAGGGTCTCCCACATTGTGGGAAGATTCTTTACCACCAGAGGCACCAGAGAAGCCCAAGAATACTGGAGTGGGTAGCGTATCCCTTCTCCAGGGGTTCTTCCCAACCCAGGAATCGAAGCAGGGTCTCATGCATTTCAGGCATTCTTTACCAGCTGAGCTACCGGGGAGCCATGTGGGGGCAGGGGGTCGGGCATGCTAAACCTCCCTTTAGTTCTGTTCCTGCACCTACCAGAACTAGGAATGGTTCCCAGAAGCCTCCATCCTCCCACATTTCAGGGGCAGAATGACTGCTGACAAGTTTTCAGAGAAAGAAAAGCAGGCCCTTTCCAGGAAGACCTTGGTCACTGGTCGACCTGCCTCCAGTGAGCTGGAGCTAGAGGACTTGTCATTCTGGACATTCAGGCCCTTTAGTTTGGGAAATTTTTTCTTAAATTACTTCATCCATTATTTTCTCTCCCATTTCCTCAGCTCCTCTTTCTAGATTACTTTTTGAGTTGTTCGTCGTTTGGTCTCTAAGTCATGTCTGACCCCTTGAGATCCCATGGACTGCAGCATTCCAGGTTCCCCTGTCTTTCACTGTCTCCCAGAGTTTGCTCAAATTCCCGTCCATTGAGTTGATGATACCATCTCACCATCTTATCCTCTGTCACCCCCTTCTCCTTTTGCCTTCAACCTTTCCCAGGATCAGGATCTTTTCCAATGAGTTAGCTCCTCACATCAGGTGGCCAAAGAATTGGAGCTTTAGCTTCCGCATCAGTCCTTCTAATGAATATTTGGGGTTGATTTCCTTTAGGGTTGGTTGGTTTGTTCTCTGCTGTCCAAGGGACTCTGAAGAGTCTTCTCCAATACCACAATTTGAAAGCATCAGTTCTTTGGTGCTCAGCCTTCTTTATGGTCCAGCTCTCACATTCGTTCATGACTACGTTGGGGAGAGTTGTTTTTAACTGGATTATGTGGTTAGTGGTCTTGTCTTCTCCTGGACCTTCACCTTGCCTTTCAACTTTACTTCCTATGAGATGTGTTCAACCTCTTTTTCCTGTTCTTTGGTTATTTCATTACTAATATCAAATATTTAATCNAGCTCTCACATTCGTTCATGACTACGTTGGGGAGAGTTGTTTTTAACTGGATTATGTGGTTAGTGGTCTTGTCTTCTCCTGGACCTTCACCTTGCCTTTCAACTTTACTTCCTATGAGATGTGTTCAACCTCTTTTTCCTGTTCTTTGGTTATTTCATTACTAATATCAAATATTTAATCCTCCAGAACTGTTAGCTGTTTTCTGAGTGTTCTTTTTGTCTATTATTTGCTTTTTGTTTCATGAATGGAATTAACATTCTTTTCAGGAGTTCCCTGAGAATGATTTTCCCTTCCTTCTGTAGAGACATTCTCTTCAGGCTTATTTGTTTATTTGGGTCTCTGAATTTCAAGGTCCCAGATCCCTGGTTGCATGTTCCTATTACAGAGTGATGTGCTAAGAGGTTGATTAGAAATCCTGGGCACGTGGGCAGGGCAACAAGGTCATTTTCTTAGACCCCTCCTTTTTTTTTTTGTTTTGTTTTGGTCTTTATTTTGGTGCTGGTACAAAGATACATTGGGGTTTTTCCCCCCACTAACTTCTTTCATTTTAGAGCCTGGCTACAGACCCAAATAGGCTTACCTGGTGGCTCAGATGATAAAGAATCTGCCTGCAATGTGGGAGACCTGGGCTCAATACCTGGGTTGAGCCTGATCAGTTGGAGCCTGGTCAGTTGGAAGATCCTCTGGAGAAGGGCCTGACAACCCACTCCAGTATTCTTGCCTGGAGAATCACTATGGACAAAGGAGTCTGGAGGGCTACAGCCCATGGGGTGGCAAAGAGTCAGACATGACTGAGAGACTAAGCACACACATAGGACCCAAATACCACGAACAGACTTTTGAGAACAGATTCACGCAGAGCCTGATGGGAGTTTGTAAAAATCTGATTTCTGTAGCGCCCTCCCCAAGAAAGAAAGACGCCCCAGAGCGTAGGACCAGAGCAGGCAGCGCTCACTGCATCTACTTTGGAATTTCTGACAAACAAAAGCTCCCCANAGATTCACGCAGAGCCTGATGGGAGTTTGTAAAAATCTGATTTCTGTAGCGCCCTCCCCAAGAAAGAAAGACGCCCCAGAGCGTAGGACCAGAGCAGGCAGCGCTCACTGCATCTACTTTGGAATTTCTGACAAACAAAAGCTCCCCAGCGAAAAGCTCCCCAGCGAAGTACAGCGAGGATTCAGCTCACTTCTCTCAAAAGAAGTGTGGACCAACCGGGTATCTGAACATCAGTGAGATGTCAGCCTCTGGGTCAACAGGGTTTCTCTTGATGGGCTAACTTGGGGAGAACCTCCCAGGTGAGGAGCCAGGTTCTCAGAGGAGTCACAGCTTTCTTTCCTAATGATGCTCATATTCATTCAGCCTCTGGATCTATTAATAGTTTACAATGTGCCTGGTGTCTTCCGTTCTGTCTGGTCCTGTTTCTACTGGGAAATTTCTGTCCCTGGAGACGCTGCATCTCAGAAGCAGCACTGATGACATTCTCCTGAGCTTCTCCTGCGACTGAGTCATGGTTCTTACTGTTCGCAATTCCCTTCTGAAAGTGCTGCAGGTTGCCTGCGGGTGTTGGAAGGCGCCAGCCAAATGAAACATTTAATTTAAAGACTTAGCCCCCAGGAGAAGCGAGTATTATTATTAATATTATTATTATTATTTATCACAGTTAAAGTGTTCCATCTGTGAGCCTCTGGGTAGTCATAAAACAAACAATGCTTCCATTTAAGCTCCCAGTTAGAGCTAATGCCCTGAGTCTGGTCAGTTGGAAGCAAGCTGTGAAATGAGACTGAATGGCAATCTCCAATCAGGCTTAGAATGCTTAGATTCCAAAGAGAGGGGGATTTTCATTCACCGGACATGCCATAGGATCAGCCCTGCCCTGGAACATCTCCAGTTGTACTCTCCGGTGAAATTCATAGTTGTCTAGATCCTGGGAGGTGCTTTGTTCCTCAAACACTAACAGAAGCCCTGGAGTCAGACCCTGGAGACACAGAGCTGGCCCAGCCTGGGTCACTGCATTGAATGGGTTCATAGTGTTCTGGGGCAGGCAGACAACAACCCAGGATCGGCAAGCCGAGGCCTACGAGTGTGAGGGTGGAGGTCAGCGTGGCATGCTAGGGTGCGATGGAGCCCCCAAAGTGCAATTCTCCCCAGCCGCCATGCAAGTCAGAGTGAGGCCTCTGTGTTTAGGGTTTTTGGTTCCACAGCATCAGAGGGACCTGGACAAACAGGAATACATCTCAGAGGGCCACCCAGGCAGTGGAGGGCTTGTAGCCATCTCTACTGTGTTACCTTGGGGGATTNCATTCTAGGGTGCGATGGAGCCCCCAAAGTGCAATTCTCCCCAGCCGCCATGCAAGTCAGAGTGAGGCCTCTGTGTTTAGGGTTTTTGGTTCCACAGCATCAGAGGGACCTGGACAAACAGGAATACATCTCAGAGGGCCACCCAGGCAGTGGAGGGCTTGTAGCCATCTCTACTGTGTTAACTTGGGGGATTGCGGCTGTTTTGGCTGGAAGGAAAAGGCAAGAGGAGCAAGAGGAAGAGGAAGAATCCTGCTGAAAGAAAGACCTAAATAAACAGAAAGACATCTCCAGTATTTGGACTGGAAGATATAGTATTATTGAGATGGCAATACTCCCAAATTCACCTATGCAATTGATTGATGCAATCCCTAGCAAAATGCTAGATGGCTATTTTGCAAAAATTAACAAGCTGACCCATAGATTTATGTGGAAATTGAAGAAGCCCTGAATAGCCAAAACAATATTGATAAAGAAGAACAAAGTTGGAGAATGCCCACTTCTTAACTTCAAAACTCATTACAAAGCTACTGTAATTGAGCGATATACATCCAGAGGGATAATAATAGAGGGATATACATAGAGATCAATGGAACAGAATTGAGAAGGTAGAAATAAATCCTGTATGAATAATGGATTTTCAACAATGGCACCAAGGCAATTCAATGGGGGGAAAGAAGACTCTTTTCAGTGGCGCTGGGGCTGATGGAGGAAGTTGGATTCCTCCACAGCATATCAAAAAGCAATCTCAAATGGATCAAAGGTTGGTTTTTTTTTTTTTTTTAATGTAAGAGTTAACACTATAAAATGTTAGATACTAAGTCCTCGTGCCCTTGGACTGGGCAATGATTTCTTAAATGTAATACCAGAAGCATCAAAGACAAAAATAAAAAATAAATAAACTTCATCAAAATTTAAATTATATTAAAAAATCTCTATGCTGTATAGTTCAAATATGTTACAGCTTTATTTGTAATTGTACCTCAGTAGAAGTGGCCATGAATGACCCTCCTAGGCACTAAATCTTATACACTGTCAAGGTAAAGAGCCCTTTAAACCACAAGGAAGACCATGTTTCAATAGGGAAATGACAAACCCACTTTGTGGATTTGCAGACAAGTCTGTCTTTCCCTAGAGTTAAGTTTGATACTCAAGTATAAATAAAATAAAGAGAATTGGCCTTTGGAGAACATGGGCTGGGGCAAGATCACCAGTGGTTGTATAAGGAGCCTGGATTTTACTTGCACTGGGCCCTGCCTTCCTTTTGCAGGAAGCGGCTGCTTTAGGCTGGCTATTTGTACAATTCAGACAGTGACGCCAGGGTGGGACAACACATCCCAAGACAGCAGACTTTCTACAAATCACTTCCTGGAAAGAGGGGAATCCCCGGGAGAGAGGGTGAATACGTAACAGGATGTGCAAGCTGTCCCACTGATTCACCCAGACCATTCAGGGAATCAGCCAGGCCGAGCCATGCTTACTGTTGTAAAGCTCAGGTCAGTGCTTTGGACGCCAGTGAGCTCTGGAAATGCTCACACGATGGATGAGGCCCCCGAGCTGGTGACAGAGACGAGGTAAAGCAGCCCATGGCCGCTTCCACACACGTCAGTCTGCCCCTTTGGAATCGTGGAGGCTGGCCCTTGGCACACCAAGGTTTACCGGAGGGGAAAGCACCACAGGACTCCCCATGCGCTGTAGCCAGTGCTACCCCGCAAGAAGTACCCTGCCCTTGTGCACATGTGTGTCTTGCCATAGGCCAGGGTCTTCTGTGTGCCTGACCTGGCCCAAGCTTGGTAATGGCCTCATGTGTTCGTGCCCATTTCACTGATGAGGAAATTGAGGATTTGGTGGAGCTGGGGCCAGAACCCAAGTCTTCAGACACTTGGTTAGGGACAATTTCTGTTGTGCCTCCAACTGTGCACAACCAGTTGTGCCTCCTCTGAGTCGTGGGATATCTATGGTATAAACAGCCCAACACCGCAGGACTGGATCCAGGCTGCCGCTGGCCTCCTGGATGTGCCCCACGCTCAGGACAAGAGGGTGGGAGCCTTCTGCAGAAGGATGGGGCTGTACCTTCATCCTTTCCTCTCTCCTGACTCTTTCCCCTCTGCCTAGAAAATTTGTTCACTTCAGTTCAGTTCAGTCACTCAGTCGTGTCCGACTCTTTGTTACGCCATGCACTGCAGCACGCCAGGACTCCCTGTCCATCAACCATCTCCCAGAGTTTACCCAAACTCATCTCCATTGAGTCAGTGATGTATCCAACCATCTCACCCTCTGTCATCCCCTTCTCCTTCCGCCTTCAATCTTTCCTACCAACAGAGTCTTTTCAAATGAGTCAGCTCTTCTCATCAGGTGGCCAAAGTATTGGAGTTTCAGCTTCAACATCAGTCCTTCCAATGAACACTCAGGACTGATTTCCTTTAGGATGGACTTAACCCACCTGAAATTAACCCCTCCTGCTCAGCTCCCGCCCCCTTCTTCCTGCCTTGTGGGATGAGCCACACTTCCTCTGTCTGGGTTCCGGTGACTGACCTCATGTTTGCTTCTCATTCCCTGGCTCACTCGCTGTAGCCCCTACTCAGCTCTGGGAGAAGTCTCCAGTGGCGGCCGTGTTGACAAGTGTGATGAGCAAATGTCACATCTTACCGGTAGATTCCTGTCCCACATGATTGCTGACCTTCTGTCTTGGTTCCCACGACATTGCTCTCTCTTGCCTGTCCCAATCATCCTTTATGTTGAGATGCCCTTGACTTGACCTCTGCCTTTCTCGCTTCTGAGGTTTCCTCCTGAGTGACCCATTTGCTCCCCATCACTTCCAAGTCGACCTCCATTTCCGGCCATGACTAAACAAACATTAAGCATCCACTTCCTGGAAACTTCCAACAGCAGGTCCCTTGGGATCTTTGTTGTTGCTGTAGTTGAGTTGCTAAGTCGTGTCTGACTCTTTGTGACCCCATGGACTGCAACACACCAGGCTCCCTTGTCTTCCACCATCTCCCAAGTTTTGTTTAAGTTCATGTCCTTTGAGTCGGTGATGCTATCTCATCCTCCACTGTCCTTGGCTCCTTTCGCCTCCAATCTTTGGGATCTTTGCTTTTAGCCAAATTTGTCCTCCTTGGGGAGCCGTCCCACACACCTCCCTGCCCAGGATCCAGAATCTGCAAACTATCCCAGTGAATAATTCGGGGCCCGTCCAGGGGCCTGCCCCCATCTCCATCTAGTCAAACTTAGTCCTGCCAGCTTTCCTGTCAAGTTTTACCAGCCTGGGGTGAGACCTTCTCCCCTTGCAGCAGCTCCCCAGCTGGTCTTTGGCTCTCTCAAATCTCCCTGCAGTTGGAAAATGAACTTTCTAGGACACACGTCTTAATGCCAGTTATTCTTTCAGCTGGTGGAACCCCTGGGGCTCTTCCTCGGCCCCCAGATGAGTGGCCAGGTACGCAGGCTCGCTAAGTGACCACCTGTCACCTGCCACTTGCCCTGCTTTGTCACCTGCCACCTCTGACCTCACAAGTCACCCTCGTGCGGACCTTCCCAGGGGTCACTGTGGGCCCTGCACGTTTATGCGGGCTGCTCTCACCAGCAAAAGGCCACCCCTACCTAGAACCTTCATCTCAGGAAGGCCCCGTCTTGTGCTCCTCTCTCAAAAATGACCTGTTCATGTGTCTCTCTAATTAAACTGGAAGCACTGAGCAAGCAGGTCCTCTCTTTCCTTCATCTCGGATACCTCAGCTGTAGAATGTGCTTAGTCACTCAGTCATCTCCGACTCTCTGCCACCCCATGGACTGTAGCCCGACAGGCTCCTCTGTCCATGTGATTCTCCAGGCAAGATTGTTGGAATGGGTTGTCATGCCCTCCTCCAGGAGATCTTCCCTACCCAGGGATCGAACCCAGGTCTCCCCCATTGCAGGTAGATTCTTTATTGTCTGAGCCACCAGGTCCTCATAAAAAGCTATAAAACTCCTTATTAAATCCATGTCCCATTTCAGAGAGCACACGCGTCCTGAATTGACCTAAGTGTCAACCCGACTCAGGCTGATTTTTATTTCATCACTTTATTATGAAAAATTTCAAACTTATACCAAGAAAACAGACTATATGAACCATGTAATGAACCCCCGTAATCATCTCCTCATTGTAATAATTATCCGCATTTTGCCATTTTTGTTTCATCCTTCTCACCATGACCTGTTGTCCCCAACTCAATTACTAATCATTGGTGTAATTCAGAGATTGTGCTGTTTTCTGTTTCCATGCTTCACCACTCACCATCTCTCATGGAAGTGAAGTATTTGCATTTGGCTATTTGCCCAATAGTAAAGGAAAGAAAGTCAAGTGTCATCATAGCAATCAACGGAGGCCAAAATGGCAACCCACTCCCGTATTCTTGCCTGGAGAATCCCATGGACGGAGGAGCCTGGTGGGCTACAGTTTATGGGGTCGCAAAGAGTTGGACACGACTGAGCGACTTCCCTTTCTTTCTACATGATTGCATCCTGGTTCTGCATCAACCTTAGATCAAGCATCATCTCCTTTAACCTTTTTTTCTTCTTTTTCTTGGTTGTACCACATGGCATGTGGGATCTTAGTTCCCTGACCAGGGTGTAAACCTGTGCCCCTTGCATCAGAAGTGCGGAGTGATAACCACTGGCCCACTGGGGAAGTCCCCATTCCCTTTAACTTAAAGCAGGGTGCAGAACAGGTGTCTTTATTATCCCCACTTGATAGCTGATGAAACTGGGCTTTGAGATTCTAGAAACGCACACGGAGTCACAGCAGGTCAGTGGTAGAGCTGGCGTGCGCGGATGCCCCAGCCCTCCCTGGCCCGTTTGCACAGCTTACACCAGCGCTCATCAGAAGCTGGCCCCTGGGCCTCTCTGGTGGGGGGTCCCCGGGGAGCCAGTGCGGAGGGAACCCCGGATCCCATGGAGCCCTGTGCAAGCACTCTGAGCCGCCTGGCCTCAGGAGACAGAGAGGCTATTCCTGCCAATCTCCCGGCAACGATCTCGGGGAGAAGAAAAGCCAGCGGTGCCAAGGCAAGACGGGGCCCGCAGCCGCGCGGGGAGGCGGCTGGGAGTGGCCGTCACGATGGCTCACTGGCCGGGGCCCGGGCCGGGGCTGGGCGTCGTCCCGTGTGCTTGGGTGGGTGACAGGCGGCCGGGTGTGTGGACTGTGATGTAACAGACCTGCCACAGCTGCAGCCGGGTGGCAAGGCCGCTGACTAACTTTCCTCCTCTGTCACCAGTCTCTAATCGCCTCCACGGCCTGAGAGGGCGGGGGTGGCAGCGACCACGGCCGAGGCCACCTGCCAGGCACCGAATGTCAAGGATGCCATGCCTCCGCCAACCCTGCAAAGCTGCTGCTACCACAGCCTTGAACCATATGGACAGCTAGATCTGTCCTGGCCCCGAGCGTCTGTCAGGAGAGAAAGAAACGCTGGGCAGGCCCAAGGAGACTGACTTGTGTGTGAAGGATGGTTTTCCCCTCCTGACCTGGAGAAGGAGACGAAGCAAGGAGGGGCCAAGGACCTCCTGGGAGTCAGGAGCAGTGACACACATGCATGAGCTGACTGTCTTCATAACTGCCCAGTAAGATGGCTATTGTGCCTGCATTCACCCGTCCATTCATTCCCTCAAATATTTCTGAGCACCTGCCAGGCACCAGCATGCATGTCATCACTTTACAGATAAGAAAAGCGAGGCTCAGAGGTTGTCTGACTTCTCTGGCGCGGCTGGAACTGGTGCTCACAGCCATTTTCTTTCACATGAATGAGAAATGACTGCACCTCTGGGGAGATCTAGCCTCCCACCAGGACACAAGACTCAGCGCGAGAAGCGGGTCCTTGCCAGGCACCCCTGATCTGTCCCCGAGATTGAGTGGATGGAGCAGCCGGGACCCCGGGAGCCAGCCACACGTTCCCTCCCACACGAAACCAACTTTCTCTACCAGCAGAGGCCTCTCACAGGAGAAGGTCACCTTAATGGACTTGTTGGCAAACTCTGCCAATGAAAACAGACACTCATGGTCTTGAAAGAGAAACTAGCAGCTCTCTTACAGAACAGCAAGCAAGCCAAGAACCCAGCAGGACTTGGGGGCTGAAGCAAAGGGGCTGGTCGTGTTTGATGGAAGGGACAGAGGCTGACATTGGTCCTACACTCATGGTGGCGGGGGCATGTNCTCCTCTGTCCATGTGATTCTCCAGGCAAGATTGTTGGAATGGGTTGCCATGCCCTCCTCCAGGAGATCTTCCCTACCCAGGGATCGAACCCAGGTCTCCCCCATTGCAGGTAGATTCTTTATTGTCTGAGCCACCAGGTCCTCATAAAAAGCTATAAAACTCCTTATTAAATCCATGTCCCATTTCAGAGAGCACACGCGTCCTGAATTGACCTAAGTGTCAACCCGACTCAGGCTGATTTTTATTTCATCACTTTATTATGAAAAATTTCAAACTTATACCAAGAAAACAGACTATATGAACCATGTAATGAACCCCCGTAATCATCTCCTCATTGTAATAATTATCCGCATTTTGCCATTTTTGTTTCATCCTTCTCACCATGACCTGTTGTCCCCAACTCAATTACTAATCATTGGTGTAATTCAGAGATTGTGCTGTTTTCTGTTTCCATGCTTCACCACTCACCATCTCTCATGGAAGTGAAGTATTTGCATTTGGCTATTTGCCCAATAGTAAAGGAAAGAAAGTCAAGTGTCATCATAGCAATCAACGGAGGCCAAAATGGCAACCCACTCCCGTATTCTTGCCTGGAGAATCCCATGGACGGAGGAGCCTGGTGGGCTACAGTTTATGGGGTCGCAAAGAGTTGGACACGACTGAGCGACTTCCCTTTCTTTCTACATGATTGCATCCTGGTTCTGCATCAACCTTAGATCAAGCATCATCTCCTTTAACCTTTTTTTCTTCTTTTTCTTGGTTGTACCACATGGCATGTGGGATCTTAGTTCCCTGACCAGGGTGTAAACCTGTGCCCCTTGCATCAGAAGTGCGGAGTGATAACCACTGGCCCACTGGGGAAGTCCCCATTCCCTTTAACTTAAAGCAGGGTGCAGAACAGGTGTCTTTATTATCCCCACTTGATAGCTGATGAAACTGGGCTTTGAGATTCTAGAAACGCACACGGAGTCACAGCAGGTCAGTGGTAGAGCTGGCGTGCGCGGATGCCCCAGCCCTCCCTGGCCCGTTTGCACAGCTTACACCAGCGCTCATCAGAAGCTGGCCCCTGGGCCTCTCTGGTGGGGGGTCCCCGGGGAGCCAGTGCGGAGGGAACCCCGGATCCCATGGAGCCCTGTGCAAGCACTCTGAGCCGCCTGGCCTCAGGAGACAGAGAGGCTATTCCTGCCAATCTCCCGGCAACGATCTCGGGGAGAAGAAAAGCCAGCGGTGCCAAGGCAAGACGGGGCCCGCAGCCGCGCGGGGAGGCGGCTGGGAGTGGCCGTCACGATGGCTCACTGGCCGGGGCCCGGGCCGGGGCTGGGCGTCGTCCCGTGTGCTTGGGTGGGTGACAGGCGGCCGGGTGTGTGGACTGTGATGTAACAGACCTGCCACAGCTGCAGCCGGGTGGCAAGGCCGCTGACTAACTTTCCTCCTCTGTCACCAGTCTCTAATCGCCTCCACGGCCCGAGAGGGCAGGGTGGCAGCGACCACGGCCGAGGCCACCTGCCAGGCACCGAATGTCAAGGATGCCATGCCTCTGCCAACCCTGCGAAGCTGCTGCTACCACAGCCTTGGACCACATGGACGGCTAGATCTGTCCTGGCCCCGAGCGTCTGTCAGGAGAGAAGGAAACGCTGGGCAGGCCCCCAAAGCAGACTGACTTGTGTGTGAAGGATGGTTTTCCCCTCCTGACCTGGAGAAGGAGACGAAGGAAGGAGGGGCCAAGGACCTCCTGGGAGTCAGGAGCGGTGACACACATGCATGAGCTGACTGTCTTCACAACTGCCCAGTAAGATGGCTATTGCGCCTGCATTCACCCGTCCATCCATTCCCTCAAATATTTCTGAGCACCTGCCAGGCACCAGCATGCATGTCATCACTTTACAGAAAAGAAAAGCGAGGCTCAGAGGTCGTCTGACTTCTCTGGCGCGGCTGGAACTGGTGCTCACAGCCATTTTCACGTGAATGAGAAATGGCTGCACCTCTGGGGAGATCTAGCCTCCCACCAAGACACAAGACTCAGCGCGAGAAGCGGGTCCTTGCCAGGCACCCCCGATCTGTCCCCGAGATTGAGTGGATGGAGCAGCCGGGACCCCGGGAGCCAGCCACACGTTCCCTCCCACACGAAACCAATTTTCTCTACCAGCAGAGGCCTCTCACAGGAGAAGGTCACCTTAATGGACTTGTTGGCAAACTCTGCCAATGAAAATAGACACTCATGGTCTTGAAAGAGAAACTAGCAGCTCTCTTACAGAACAGCAAGCAAGCCAAGAACCCAGCAGGACTTGGGGGCTGAAGCGAAGGGGCTGGTCGTGTTTGATGGAAGGGACAGAGGCTGACATTGGTCCTACACTCATGGTGGCGGGGGCATGTGATTGGCTTGTGGAAATGATGGCAGCTTTGTTCTGCCCACCTGAGTCCTGTTTTTCTAGCACTTGAAATGCTCCAAGGAAAAGGATGCACATTGGTCGGGACTGCCCTAAGGATGTGTGGGTGTAAATGACTAAGTGAGTAAAAGTCACTCAGTCGTGTCTGACTCTTTGTGACCCCATGGACTATACAGTCCATGAAATTCTCCAGGCCAGAATACTGGAGTGGGTAGCCTTTCCCTTCTCCAGGGGATCTTCCCAACCCAGGGATCGAACCCAGGTCTCTCACATTGCAGGCGGATTCTTTACCAGCTGAGCCACAAGGGAAGCCCAAGGATACTGGAGTGGGTAACCTATCCCTTCTCCAGCAGATCTTCTCGACCCAGGAANCAATCTCCCGGCAACGATCTCGGGGAGAAGAAAAGCCAGCGGTGCCAAGGCAAGACGGGGCCCGCAGCCGCGCGGGGAGGCGGCTGGGAGTGGCCGTCACGATGGCTCACTGGCCGGGGCCCGGGCCGGGGCTGGGCGTCGTCCCGTGTGCTTGGGTGGGTGACAGGCGGCCGGGTGTGTGGACTGTGATGTAACAGACCTGCCACAGCTGCAGCCGGGTGGCAAGGCCGCTGACTAACTTTCCTCCTCTGTCACCAGTCTCTAATCGCCTCCACGGCCTGAGAGGGCGGGGGTGGCAGCGACCACGGCCGAGGCCACCTGCCAGGCACCGAATGTCAAGGATGCCATGCCTCCGCCAACCCTGCAAAGCTGCTGCTACCACAGCCTTGAACCATATGGACAGCTAGATCTGTCCTGGCCCCGAGCGTCTGTCAGGAGAGAAAGAAACGCTGGGCAGGCCCAAGGAGACTGACTTGTGTGTGAAGGATGGTTTTCCCCTCCTGACCTGGAGAAGGAGACGAAGCAAGGAGGGGCCAAGGACCTCCTGGGAGTCAGGAGCAGTGACACACATGCATGAGCTGACTGTCTTCATAACTGCCCAGTAAGATGGCTATTGTGCCTGCATTCACCCGTCCATTCATTCCCTCAAATATTTCTGAGCACCTGCCAGGCACCAGCATGCATGTCATCACTTTACAGATAAGAAAAGCGAGGCTCAGAGGTTGTCTGACTTCTCTGGCGCGGCTGGAACTGGTGCTCACAGCCATTTTCTTTCACATGAATGAGAAATGACTGCACCTCTGGGGAGATCTAGCCTCCCACCAGGACACAAGACTCAGCGCGAGAAGCGGGTCCTTGCCAGGCACCCCTGATCTGTCCCCGAGATTGAGTGGATGGAGCAGCCGGGACCCCGGGAGCCAGCCACACGTTCCCTCCCACACGAAACCAACTTTCTCTACCAGCAGAGGCCTCTCACAGGAGAAGGTCACCTTAATGGACTTGTTGGCAAACTCTNTGGAACTGGTGCTCACAGCCATTTTCTTTCACATGAATGAGAAATGACTGCACCTCTGGGGAGATCTAGCCTCCCACCAGGACACAAGACTCAGCGCGAGAAGCGGGTCCTTGCCAGGCACCCCTGATCTGTCCCCGAGATTGAGTGGATGGAGCAGCCGGGACCCCGGGAGCCAGCCACACGTTCCCTCCCACACGAAACCAACTTTCTCTACCAGCAGAGGCCTCTCACAGGAGAAGGTCACCTTAATGGACTTGTTGGCAAACTCTGCCAATGAAAACAGACACTCATGGTCTTGAAAGAGAAACTAGCAGCTCTCTTACAGAACAGCAAGCAAGCCAAGAACCCAGCAGGACTTGGGGGCTGAAGCAAAGGGGCTGGTCGTGTTTGATGGAAGGGACAGAGGCTGACATTGGTCCTACACTCATGGTGGCGGGGGCATGTGATTGGCTTGTGGAAATGATGGCAGCTTTGTTCTGCCCACCTGAGTCCTGTTTTTCTAGCACTTGAAATGCTCCAAGGAAAAGGATGCACATTGGTCGGGACTGCCCTAAGGATGTGTAGGTGTAAATGACTAAGTGAGTAAAAATCACTCAGTCGTGTCTGACTCTTTGTGACCCCATGGACTATACAGTCCATGAAATTCTCCAGGCCAGAATACTGGAGTGGGTAGCCTTTCCCTTCTCCAGGGGATCTTCCCAACCCAGGGATCGAACCCAGGTCTCTCACATTGCAGGCGGATTCTTTACCAGCTGAGCCACAAGGGAAGCCCAAGGATACTGGAGTGCGTAACCTATCCCTTCTCCAGCAGATCTTCTCGACCCAGGAATTGAACCAAGGTTTCCTGCATGGCAGGCAGATTCTTTCCCAACTGAGCTACCAAAAAAGCCTCGTAAATGACTAAGGGGAACATCTGAGAAAAAGCTTCTAATAAGACCCACTGAGAAGTGGAACGGGGTGGCCTTAAAGGTAATGATGTTTCCATAGTGGGCCATCCACTTGTTTAGGTCATGTTATTATGGGTTGCCTAATGTCAGGGGACTTTCCAGTGGTGAAACTCAAGGATTCAGGTTTGACAAACCCATTTAGATGACTGCATTGAGCCACTGTCACAGAATTCCTTTCCATGCAAATGGGAATCACCAAATTGAAGGAGGCCAGGCCCTGAAGGAGGAAGTGAAGGATGGCTGGAGGGAGGTGTGTCACCAGGTCTAGCTGAGGAAGCCAGGGTTCTGAGAGAGCCCTGCCAGCTGTCATGCCAAGCTGATTTGTTTGAGCGTTGCTCTGAGAGCCTGGGCAGGTCCTTGGCATGGCCAACACATCGCCCAGCTGCTTCCCCCACCACCTCGGATCCCGTGAAACATGGGAGCAGAGTCTGGGGCAGAAGTGGAAGAATAGGGGTCCGGGGGTGTGCACCCCAAGCACCCTAGCTTGTCTATGCTGTTAAAATAGGGACACACTTCTGCACCAGCTGGCAGAGCTGCACTCCCCTGGCCACCCTACCCTCTGAAATTTTGAGTGCCCTACACAGGCTGTGCCCAGTGTATGTAGGTTGAATTTAAATGCATAAATATCATGGATAAATGAAAAATACAACACGGCTGTGACCTTGGGTTCCTTGGGCCTCTTCCACCCAGTTCAGTTCAGTTCAATCGCTCAGTCATGTCTGACTCTTTGCGACCCTGTGAATAGCAGCACGCCAGGCCTCCCTGTCCATCACCAACTCCCAGAGTTCACTCAGACTCTCGTCCATAGAGTCAGTGATGCCATCCAGCCATCTCATCCTCAGTTGTCCCCTTCTCCTCCTGCCCCCAATCCCTCCAAGCATCAGAGTCTTTTCCAATGAGTCAACTCTTCGCATGAGGTGGCCAAAGTACTGGAGTTTCATTTTTACCATCATTCCTTCCAAAGAAATCCCAGGGTTGATCTCCTTCAGAATGGACTGGTTGGATCTCCTTGCAGTCCAAGGGACTCTCAAGAGTCTTCTCCAACACCACAGTTCAAAAGCATCAATCCAAGTCTATGCCCCAACAGGTAACGCTGAAGAAGCTGAAGTTGAATGGTTCTATGAAGACCTACAAGACCTTTTAGAACTAACACCCAAAAAAGATGTCCTTTTCATTATAGGGGACTGGAATGCAAAAGTAGGAAGTCATGAAACACCTGGAGTAACAGGCAAATTTGGCCTTGGAATACGGAATGAAGCAGGGCAAAGACTAATAGAGTTTTGCCAAGAAAATGCACCGTTCATAGCAAACACCCTCTTCCACCCAGGAGCCCCTCAAAAGCGCCAGGCCCACCCTCGAAGTCTCCTGCAGTTGCAGGGGTGGGGCCCGGCCCCAAGGGCTTCACCGAGAGAACCACTGGGTTAACGTTTGTCAAGTATGCCGGTGCTGGTTTTTTCTATAAAGTGGCTTTGGTTTCAAACTACATTTCAGAGAGAAGCTGCAAAATGGTAAGTAAAAAAACCCACCGGCTCACGATTAATTTGCATGTCTTCATATTGAAAATTTTTGTGTGCACCTCTTTGTGACCCCATAGACAGCAGCACGCCAGGCCTCCCCTGTCCCTCACTATCTCCCAGAGTTTACTCAAACTCATGTCCATCAAATTGGTGATGCCATCCAACCATCTCATCCTCTGTCATTCCCATTCTCCTGCTCTCAATCTTCCCCAACATCAGGGTCTTTTCCAATGAGTCAGCTCTTCATATCAGACTAGTGGCCAGACTATTGGAGCTTCAGCTTCAGCATCAGTCCTTCCAATGAATATTCAGGGTTTATTGAAAATCAACTTAACTTATTGTGCTGGGGCTATTCCTATCTAGTTTGCTTGGCCGTGGACTGCTTTCATACAGCTCAAAGATGGTAACTCTGTCAAGGAAGTTAGAAATTTCTCAGCAAAAGCCTAGGTCTTCAAGGCAAAGACTGGCAGCATCGGGGCCCTTCCTATCTCTAAGGCCCTTCCTGGGTGTCAGGAGTCATCCAGGGCAGGTGAAAGAAGATGTCCATTCAGCTCTGGCCCATACCTGGAAGTGCTCCTTTTAGATCTGTTTTATACCTTGGGGATCCCATGTGAAATTTCCATTGAGTAAGAGTTTATGATTAAACTCTGGGCTCATTTCTGGTCCAAAGTGCTCATTTTGCCCATGTGGAAGCTCATGACTGGGTGACGAGTAAGTTGTTCTGCACACACACACATACACCCCACACCACACCACACCCTCCACATCCTCTGGGTGTCCCGAGTCCTGGCATCCTGCTTACACAGGTGGACAGCAGCATCCAGAGTGCAGCACTGGCTTTGGTCCTGATGCGGTGGCCGCAGATGCCTGCCTCAGTTTCCCCATCTGCAAAGTGGGGGCATCACTTATTTGCTCCTCTTTCATAGGCCGCAATGAAACTTAGATGAGATAATTCATGTGAAGGGCTAAGGGGAGTGCCGGCAGAATGCTCAATAAAAGTTAATTATTATTATTTGGCCCGGGGCCTCTTACCTATTAGCTGTTCAGTTTACTTTCCTCTCCTTCCCAGCCCCGGGGACGCGTGAGCCCGGCAGGCTGCTGGGCCTGGGCCCTGAGCACCCCCTTAGTCAGAGCCCTGAGTGGAGACGAGACCCGCATGCTCCTCCCTCCCTGCGGGGCAGCAACGTTGCCCAGTCACCGCAGACCTGGCAGAGCCCCAGCCCAGAGTCAGCGCCTCCTTTCTGGCCCCACCGTGTCGTCATCTTGGACAATCAGACATCCCCTCTCCCGCTCCGGGGACCTCTCCCCTCATCCCCACTGCTCCCTCCTTGTCTGTAGTCCTTGTCTTTCCACATCCTGGAAGTCCCTGCGTCCCCTGGTCACCAGGTAAAGGGTCAGGCTGCCGGTTCCCCCAGCCAGGACAGAGGTGCACAGGACCTGGGCTCCAGCTTGTGGGCCCTGAGCTCCAGCTTGTGGGCCCTGCTCTCCAGCCCATCCTCAGTTCACTGGTGTCCCCCTGTCTCCTTGGACTGAGGCCCAGGCTGGCTTCAGGGTGGGCTGCATCCAGCTGCGGGTGCATCTGGCCAGCGGGAGGTGGGATCCAAGGCATTGTTCCCTCTGGGCCCACAATGCAGGTTTCGAGCCTAATCTCTGACCCTCTCGCTGGAGTATGGGTGGAGAGTGGGGGAACTGGGAGTTAGGCTGCCTGAGCCCTGTTGCTCACCCCCACTCTGAAGGTCAACTGGGAGGAGCTGATTCTGCTTCCTTCAGCGACTCAACAGAGCAGCTCAGGCACTGGGGTGGAGCCCCAGCAAAACAGGGGAACCCTGTCCTTGTGGGAGCCTGTGGGAAGGCAGGGAGCCCCAGCTGGACCATCAGCTCCTTCCCAACTGGAGAAGGAGGGGAAGAACACTGGAATCCTCCGAGGGCAAGGCTGGTCCCCGGGATGAGCCTCCATAGCAGCAAACCTGCCATCCAGCCCGACGGCCCTGCTGGAAGAGGATGGGGCAGGTCCAGGATTGGCCCACGGACTCTGGTGCCAGGCTGGGTCCTTCTGCCCCATGGAAGGGTTTCTGTCCTCCTCCACCAGGGCTTTCCTGATAGCTCAGATGGTAAAGAAACTGCCTGCAGTGTAGGAGATAGAGGTTCGATCCCTAGGTTGGGAAGATCCCCTGGAGAAGGGAATGGCTACCACTCCAGTATTCTTGCCTGGAGCCTTCCATGGACAGAGGAGCCTGGAGGGCTACAGTCCATGGGGTCCCAAAGAGTTGGACACAACTGAGTGACTAACACAGGCATGTGCACACACCACCAGGGCAACCGGTGTCCACAGATGGGAACCCCCTCTGCTCCTGCCTGCCACCCTTTGACATGCACCACCACCACCCCACCCCCGCCCCTGCACCGTGGACAGTGCACCCTGGCCCCAGGCTCTTCTGTACCCACTCCCACAAGCTGGCTCCCTGCTCTTTCCTGCCTCTCTCTGTTCTCCCCTCTGCACACAATCCTGCGTGAGTTTTGAAACCTCCTTCTGCCCTTTTCGCCACCATCCCGACTGACCACCTCTTCCCTTCGCCCTCCCACCGCGCATCAGCTGGGCCCCCTTCTTCCTCTGACACTGTCCTCACCTGATTTCCCGCCTCCCTGTGGCCACGTGCCATCAGCCCTTCCTGTCCTCCTTTCCCGGCTTGGCCGCGCATTCCTGTCCTCAAAGCCTCCTTCTTCTGCTTCAGTGGGCGCTTCCGTGCAGCTGACCTTGCCTGGATTCTCTGCCCCACTCCGTCCTCCTCACCTCAGCCCCTGTCCTGCGCCTCTCCTTAAGTGCAGACCTCCCCAGCGAGCTCAGACACAACTCCAGGTCTCCAACGCCACCCGGACCCCAAGTCTAGGTCTTTCCAGACCTTCTCTCCGACCTCCTCAGAGGTCTAGACCCGCAGAGCTGTTTGCAGAGTGGGCAAGTGAATGTCTCCTTACAGCTACGCTGGCAAGCAGTCCACAGCCACCGTCCTCCCGGGGTCCACCCCTCAAAGACTGGGCACTTTGGCTGCTCACGGCCGCACTGCCCCCAGCCGGCCGCTGAGTCCTGTTCATCTCCCATCAGGTGGCCCTGAGGTCTGTCCTTCCTCCCCTCTGCCCCAGGTCCTGTCCACCTCCCAGTTCCACGACTGGCCTTCCCGCCCGCCACCTCCCAGCCCCAGGTCTCCATGCCCAGCTGCATCTCTTTCCCCACTGCCATACTGAACTCTTGCTTCTTAACATGAGCCTTTTTGCACAGGCTGTTCCCTCCATGAACGATGACGTTCCTGCCTCCCCTGCCTGAAGATCTCTTCACTCCTCAATTCCTCCTCCTCCAGGAGCCCTGCTCTAGGGGGCCCAGGAGGTCCAATGTCCTGGGTGCCTGCCCCACCATCCAACCCCACTTATGGCCTCTGACTCCTCTCCCTGATGGCATCCACTCCAGCATGAGGCTCGTGTACACACAGGCTTTGGTTCCCAAAGCTCGGAGGGCTCCTAGGTGGGACAGCCTCTTTGACCCAGCTCCTGGTCCCCAGCCCTGAGCATGGCCCAGCCCACAGGATCCAAGCTGTGACCAATGATCCAGGGTCTCTGCTGCAGGAGGAAATGGGGGTCCAGAGAGGGAACGGGGGTAGGACTGCAGGAAGAATCACCCCCACACACACATACACAATTAGGAGCCTGAGAACTTGGTCAAACCTGCCCAGAGCGGCAGTTGCTGTTCCGATTAATTAGTGAACTCTGTAAAGTACTTTGAACATGAAACGCACTATATAAAAGCTAAGTATTATTATTAAAAAGTAAGAAGTTCTCTAATACGCCAGACTGGAGAGCCTCAGGCTAGTCTAAATAAAATGAACGAATGCAGAAAATGAAGCAATTAAAAGGTGATACTTCAAGATTTGCCAAAAGCTGAAAGTATCAAATGGCCCCATCTGCTGGGCACTCCTGGACCCCCACCCCCGCCCCGTATGCATAGAAGGCCCTGCAAGGGCAAACCCTGAGACGGCCTCTCATGCATCTGCCTTGGACCAGTCAGGGGTGGGAACCCCTGTGCCAGTGGTGTGAGCTTCGCCATGTCAGGCCTCCCCTCCGAGCCTGTTTCCCTGAGTGTAGGATGGGCAGGTACAGGCAGCATCAACTCCAGTATCACCCCTGACTCCACTCACTAGCCAGAAGGCTCTGAGTGGAGGCAGAAAGGGGTGATCAACAGCATCAGGCTCCATCCTCACTGCCAGGTGACCCCCACCAGGACTTGGCTCCCTCTGAACCTGCCCGCCCTTCTGCACTTGGAGACAGCAACTTCCTCCTCACAGAATTGTCACAGTTAAGAAATGAAAATTAGATACAGATACATGGAAAACTAGGGATTCCCAGGTGGCTCAGTGGTAAAGTATCCACTTGCCAGTGCAGGAGATGCTGGAGACCCTGTAGGGTTTGATCCCTGGGTTGAGAAGATCCCCCTGGAGAAGGAAATGGCAACTCATTTCAATGTTCTTGCCTGGAGAATCCCATGGACAGAGGAGTCTGGAAGTCCACGGGTCACAAAGAGCTGGACATGATTGAGCCAAGTGTGCACACACATGGAAAGCTCTTGACCACAGCACACAGCCTGAGGTTGCTTCCTGGCTCATCTGTCAAGCTTGACATACTGAAACGTTATGGATTTCTTTCTTCCTTTCTTTTTTTTTTTTTTTTGTGTGTGTATATTATATTCTCTTTTCTTTCCCTCTCTTCCTTTTCTGGAGCTTGGTCCTTGTCCAAGGGTCAAGGTTCAAATTCCAGCCCTTCGCTGACAGGCAGTGTGACTTTGAGCTCTTCCCATCTTTGTGGAAAGGAGATAAAGATGCCTCCCTCTGAGCCTTGCTGTCCCCAAGTAGAAGCCCTCAGTCCAAGGTCAGCCTCAAGGTAGATAATGGAAGTAAATAATTAGCAGAGGTCAGTGGTGTTGCACATACGGTTTCACCTAGGCTGAGCTGAGGGCCTGGATGAAACCCGCCCACAGCCCCTCTCCCCAGTACCTTCATCTGAAGCTCCTTTCCCATGCTTGTCTTGAGGCAGAAACACCCAGTGACGGGCCCACCTGAGAAAGGGACTGAAAAACCAACAGGAAGTCGAACTGCTTAGCTTCAGGTAACACTAAACAGAAATGGTCCCAAATTTGGAACATAGAATCCTGCGCTTAGCTACTTGGCCTCAGTTTGCTTATCTGTAAAATGGGCTCTTTGGACTAGAAGATGCCCACGGTCATGGGTGCTCTGACCTCGCTTGTACTTTGCATAAATCTCTAGCTTAGGCAATGGTGTCTGGCATCCTGGTGAGCCTTGCTCGTCTTGACCTTCTCTGGCCTGTGTAGGTGTGGTGCTCCCAGGCTGGTCCCTGGGCTCACTACCTCTGTAAAGGGGCAGAAAGCAGCCCCTGTGGCACTCTCGCTCTGGACGGGCCCTGAGCCCCCAGCAGTCATGGAGACGTCTCCAGGCACTGCTCCAGGCCCACTTCCAGCTCGGGCCTCTGCCCAACAGCCACCTGGGGGTCCAGCCTCTGCTTGGCCCCCACCTGAGTCATACCTCCTGCTTCTTTGGCCTTTCCCCCCAGAAGCCCAGCACCAGGGCTGATGCGGAGCCTGGGCCTTGCTCCACCAAGAGGTGGCTCAGCCCCTCACACTAGCACCACCTGTAGAGCAGGCCTGCAGGGATCTCCCATGGAACAAACGAGGAAACCGAGGCATACTCTTCCCACTCAGAGCACCTGCCATCAGCCCCACTGGGTCTGACAGCTCCTCACCATTCACCTCTTCAGGATGCAAGCAGCTGGCGGGCCTCCTGGGAGACCAGAGGAGCCCCTTCTAAAGGGTCTCCCAGGCTGGGACTCAGCGGGGGGACACGCCAAACCTCACATCTGTGCGGTCAGTCATTGAAAGTACAGGCTCCTAGGTTGTGCCACTGGCCCACTGGATCAGAAACAGAGGCTAGGACCAGGAGTCTGACTTTGTACAAAACTCCCACAGGGAGAACTAACTGTTCGGGTCACTAGTTCCTGGGGATTCCCAGTCTAGCCCAAGCCCTTGTCTTACTGATCAGTGCCCGAAACCCCAGGAAGGTGCATAGCATGCCAGGGGCACACAGTTGGTGTCCAGCCAGGCTTCCCCCATCCCGCACGGCCCCGCCATGACTCTCCACCTGCTCCCTCTCTCCAGGTGGTAAGAAGGGGCTGAGGGATCAAAGCTGCCCCATGTTCAGGGGACGCAAGCTGCTGCTAGGAGCTGGCCCTCAGCCCAGCACACTTAAATTCAATAAACATTACTGATGACCTAGTGTGAGCAGAGGGCTGGGCTCTGGCCAGACAGAGCCAGGGAAACTTTCTTCAAAGAAGTAACCTTCTTTAAAAAAGTAAAAAAGGATCTCGTTGGGCGGCAGAACTTTACAGCCAAACGGTGCGATGGATGCTTTAGGAAGGCAGGGTGAAGCTGCCTGATGTCATGTGTTCACAGGAGGCTGGCGGGGTTACAACGCAGGTGTGCAGGAGAGTGAGGGGGCTGGGGGGCAGGGACACCGGAAGCTCCCTGAAGGCGAGGGTTTCTGTTTGCACCCCTGCCATGCCCCAGCACATAGAACAGGGCCTGGCACATAGTAGGAGCTCCTGTCTGTTGTATATATGAATGAAAGGATGAATAAAGCTGGAAAGATAAGTTGGGGACCAGGTCATGGAAAGTTGGGAACCACCAAGCCAAAGAGCCTGCACACCATTCCTTGCAGACAAAAGAGAGCCTTTGAATATCCCAACACAAAATAAAAGGTTCAAAAGGAGAAAAAGAGAGAGAGCCCTTTGAGCCTGGGGGGAACCCACAATCATTGTGCTTTGGGAAGATCACTCTGGTGGCCTGTGTGTAACAAGTGTGTGCAGAACTGCCTGGCAGACACAGGCCCCTTGACCCAGAGAAAATCACATGCTCCCAGAGGCCCACGAACCAGCATTGAGATTCCCACTGGCAGAGACTGAGGCAGAGAATCATTAGCTCCAAAGTGGTGAATTATGAAGGCCGGCCAGTTGGTCTCCAGGCCTCAGAGGTCAGAACTGGGAGAGGACACCCTTCACTTCTCTCCCCACTGACCTCCAACCAAAGGCAGCTTGAGGGACCTGTGCTGGCATTTAGGCTCATGCAACTGCCCTGAACCCCAGGGTCACTGAGCCCCTGCAAACCCAGGAAGGGCTTCTACTGAGGCATCCATAATGGAAGCACAATCAGATAAATGCTTTCAAACGCAGCAGTGAGAGCAACAGTTGGTAAAGCCCTTTGGGCTTCCCTGGTGGCTCAGCTGGTAAAGAATCTGCCTGCCACGCAGGAGACCCTGGTTCAATTACTGGATTGGGAAGATCCCCTGGAGAAGCGATAGGAAAGCCCAGTATTCTTGGGCTTTCCCAGTGGTTCCGCTGGTAAAGAATCTCTGCAATGCAGGACACCCTGGTTCAATTCCTGGGTCGGGAAGATCCACTGGAGAAGGGATACCCACGCCAANTCAATTACTGGATTGGGAAGATCCCCTGGAGAAGCGATAGGAAAGCCCAGTATTCTTGGGCTTTCCCAGTGGTTCCGCTGGTAAAGAATCTCTGCAATGCAGGACACCCTGGTTCAATTCCTGGGTCGGGAAGATCCACTGGAGAAGGGATACCCACGCCAATATTCTTGGGCTTCCCTGGTGGCTCAGCTGGTAAAGAATCTGCCTGCAATGCAGGAGACCTGGGTTTGATCCCTGGGTTGGGAAGAAGCCCTGGAGAAGGTTATCCACTCCAGTATTCTGGCCTGGAGAATTCCATGGAGTGTATATTCTGTGGGGTTGCAGAGAGTCGGACACAACTGAGCAACTGTCACTTTGCTTTCCAAAAAGGAATTTGTATTCAAATGCTTTGACCCAGGAAACCTGCTGTTGAGAAACTACCTTAAAGCAATCACTAGATTCAGCAGAAAGAAGTTCATCTAAGCATCATTCATGATGAGAAGCATGTTTAACAGTAGCGAGATGGCTGCACATTGCAACATGAGGCTGCTGCTGCTGCTGCTGCTAACTCGCTTCAGTCGTGCCTGACTCTGTGTGACCCCAGAGACGGCAGCCCACCAGGCTCCCCCGTCTCTGGGATTCTCCAGGCAAGAATACTGGAGTGGGTTGCCATTTCCTTCTCCAATGCATGAAAGTGAAAAGTGAAACGTGAGGCTAAGTACCTACAAAAGCTGGATGTAGGGAATGCTTAATGATGAGAAAATATTTATGACAACTTTAAGGAAAATAAAGCTGTATGCATCAAATTGCATTTAAAATTAGACACATCAAATGAAGATTAAAGTGGAATCACTGAAAAAGAAAAAGGAGACATAAAAGAGGAAATTAATGAAACCAACCCTTGAGCAAGAAGATTGACCAAAGAAGGAAAGAGAGACGTCTGCGATCACCAAAACCAGGAGAGAAAGAGGGACCATCACGGCTGACTCTGCCAAGGGTAAAGGGTTATCGGGAGTACCAAGGAAAACGCTACATCCACAAACAGACAACTAAGATGAAAAGCATACATTTCTAGAAATGCAAGTGACCAAAACGAATTCAAGAAGAAAGAGATAATCTAAACATTGTAAAGAAACTGAATCAGCCATTTTAAAACTTCCCACAAAGAAAAGTCCAGGCCTGGATGACTTCACTGGTGAAATCTACCTCACATTTATAGAAGAAATAACAACAGTCCTTCACAAATTCTTCCAGAAACTAGAGGAGGAGGGAGTAATTTCCACCCCATTCTATGAAGCCAAAGATTCTGGGATAACAAAACTAGACAAGGATCTCACAGGAAAATAAAACTACAGGCCAGTCTCTTTTATGAGAATAGATGCAAAAATTCTCAAAAAATACTAGTAAAACAAATCAACTCTAAGATAACATATAAAAAATAAATATACACCATGACCAGCTGGGAATTTTCCCAGGAATGTGAGAAAATGAATTAATGTAACACACTATATCAATAGAATAAAAACCCTAAACCGCATGATTAATAGACACAGAAAAAAAAAATGCACGTGACAAACTCTAACACACATTCATGATAAAAATTCTCACCAAATTAGTGATAGAAGGACATTTCCTCAGCCTAATAAAATATCTTTAATAAACACTTACAGCTAGCAACATATTTTGTGGTAAAAAGACAGCTTTCTCCTTAAAATTGGAAACAAGATGAGAATGTTCAGTCTTGCCACTTCTATTCACTGGCCGGAGGTTCTGGCCAGTGCAATTAGGCAAGAAAAAGAAATAAAAGTCATCCAGATTCAAAAGAGAAGAGCAAAATTTTCCTATTGGCAAATGATACGATTGTGTATGTAGGCATACCTAGGAGAAGTTGTCAGTTCAGTGCCAGACCACCACAGCTAAGCAAATATAGCAAAAAAGTGAGTCACACAATTTTTCTGGTTTCCCAGTGCATAAAAGTTGTGTTTATCCTACCCTGTAGTCTATTAATTGTGCAATAGCATTATGTCTAAAAAATAATCATACCTTAATTAAAGAAAAACATTAAGTATTGCTAAATAACCACAATCTAAACCTTCAATGAGTTATCTGTTCACAACAGTAATATCAAAGATAATATAGTAATACCAAAAATTTGAAATTTTGGAAGAATTACCAAAATGTAGTAAGTGAGCAAATGCTGCTAGGGAAAATGGTGACAATAGACTTGCTGGGTGCAGGGTTGCCACAAACCTTCAATTTGCAAAAGATACATTATCTGTGAAGTGCAATAAAATGAGGTATGCCTGCTTAGAAAGTCCAAAGGAATACACCTCCCTGCCCCAACAAACACCTAGAAACAATGAACAAATTCAGCAAGGTGACAGTTTGAAGATCAGTTTCCAAAAATCAGTTAAGAATTCAACAAAGAAATTCCATTATGGTATAAAAAATATGCTTGCAGATAAAGTTAACAGAAGTTACACACCAAAAAACTATGAAACTTACCGGAGAGATGCTTAAGACAAATAAATACGAACACATTTCGTGTTCATGGTTTGGAAGGCTTAATATTGGATAAATGTTGAATCTCTTCAAAATGAATTACAGATACAGTGTAATACCTATGAAAATCCCAGCAGGCAGGCTTCCCTGGTGGTCCAGTGGTTAAGAATCTGACTGCTAATGCAGGGGACACAGGATTGATCCCTGGTCCAGGAAGATCCCACATGCCGTGGAGCAACAAATCTTGCGTACCACAAGTACCGAGTTCGTGTGCCTACAGCCTGTGCTCCACAAGAGAAGCCACCACATGCACCACAGCAAACAGTAGCTCCTGCTTTCTGCAACTAGAGAAGGCCCACATGCAGCAACGAAGACCCAGCTCAGCCAAAAAATAAAACTGGGCTTCCCTGGTGATTCAAGTGACAAAGAATTCACCTGCATGGATGAGACCCAGGTTTAATCCCTAGGTCAGGAAGATTCCCTGGAGAAGGGAATGGCTACTCACTCCAGCATTCCTGCCTGGAGAATTCCATGGACAGAGGAGCCTGGCAGGCTACAATCCATAGGGCCACAAAAAATCAGACATGACTGAGCAACTTTCACTTCAAAAAATAAATTTTAAAAAATCCCATCAGGCATTTTTTGCAGAAATTGACAAGCTAATCCTAAAATTTTTATGGAAACACAAAGAACCCAAACTAGCCAAAGCAATTTTCAAAAAGAAGAAAAACAAAGTTGGAAAACTCAGGCTTCCAGATTTCAAAATTCATTATAAAGTTACAATAATTAAGACAGTATAGTACTGGCATAAGGATATGTATATGTATATGGCAGGAAAGAATGGTGTTTCAGCAAATGTGCTAGAATAATTATATATCCATGTGCCAAAAGATGAATTTAGGCCCTTAACTGATACCTTACAAAAGTTAAGTGAAAACAGACCCTAGATATGTGTATAAGAACTTAGCATTTTTACAAAAAATGTAGGTAAAATCATCCTGACTTTGGGCTAAGCAAAGAGTTCTTAGATACAACACCAAAAACACAAGTGATAAAAGAAAAAACAAACCCTGATACATTGGACTTCATCTAAAAATTAAAATCTTTTGTACTTTAAAATATATCATTAGGAAAATGAAAAGACAAACCACAGACTATGAGAAAACTATTTGTCAATCAAGGTAAAGCACTTGTACCCAGAATATATAGCTCAATAAGAAGACAAATGACTCATTTAAAAAGAGGCCAAATATTTGAATAGACATTTCATCCAAAAAGATAAACAAATGGCTCATTAATCATTAGAGAAATGCTAATTGAAACCATTTCACAATGAGCTACACCTCACACTGGATCTAATTTTAAAAACTTGCAATACTAAATGTCAACATGGCTGGTAGGAATGTATTGGGTCAGTCAAAAAGTTCTTTTGGATTTTAAGGAAAATGAAAAGACACGTCTTTATATTTTCACCAATAACTTTATTGAACAACATAGTCACCATTTTGTTTCAGTCCCTTCTGCCATTTTTCAGACAATTTCATAATTTCATCTTCCCAAAGTTTTTATCTTTTTGAGCAAAGAACTATTCCAAGTGACTTTTACAGTCTCCTAGGGAATTGTAACTTTTTCCATTAAGAGAATTTTGTAAAAACCAAAATACCTAGTATGCAATGTATGATGAATACGGCAGATGAATCAGAACTTTCCAGCCAAGCTGTAACAGTTTTTGCCTGGTCATCCAAGAAGCATGAGGTCTTGCATTATCCTGGTGAAGGATTATGCATTTTCTGTTGATTAATTCCGGATGCTTTTCATCACGTGCTACCTTCACTTGGTCTAACTGGGAGCAGTACTTGGTAGAGTTAAGCATTTGGTTTTCCGGAAGGAGGTCATAATAGAGGACTCCCTTCCAATCCCACCGTATATCCAGTTATCATCTTCTTTGGATGAAGACTAGCCTTTGGTGGGGTTGGTGATGGTTCATTTCACTCATCCCGTGATCTCTTTTATTCCACATTATTATACAGTATTCACTTTTCAGTTCAGTTCAGTTCAGTCACTCAGTCGTGTCCTACTCTGCGACCCCATGAACCACACCACGCCAGGCCTCCCTGTCCATCACCAACTCCTGGAGTCCACCCAAATCCATGTCCATTGAGTTGGTGATGCCATCTAACCATCTCATCCTCTGTCGTCCCCTTCTCCTCCTGCCCTCAATCATTCCCAGCATCGGGATCTTTTCAAATGAGTCAGCTCTTCGCATCAGGTGGCCAAAGTCTTGGAGTTCCAGCTTCAACATCAGTCCTTCCAATGAACACGCAGGACTGATCTCCTTTAGGGTGGACTGGTTGGATCTCCTTGCAGTCCAAGGGACTCTCAAGAGTCTTCTCCAACACCACAGTTCAAAAGCATCAATTCTTCAGCGCTCAGCTTTCTTTATAGTCCAACTCACATCCATACATGATCACTGGAAAAACCATAGCCTTGACTAGATGGACCTTTGTGGGCAAAGTAATGTCCCTGCTTTTTGATATGCTGTTTAGGTTGGTCATAATTTTCCTTCCAAGGAGTAAGTGTCTTTTAATTTCATGGCTGCAATCACCATCTGCAGTGATTTTGGAGCCCAGAAAAATAAAGTCAGCCACTGTTTCCACTATTTCCCCATCTATTTGCCATGAAGTGATGGGACCAGATACCGTGATCTTTGTTTTCTGAATGTTGAGCTATAAGCCAACTTTTTCACTCTCCTTTTATACTTTCATCAAGAGGCTTTTTGGTTCTTCACTTTCTGCCATAAGGGTGGTGTCATCTGTGTATCTGAGGTCACTGATATTTCTCCCGGCAATCTTGATTCCAGCTTGTGTTTCTTCCAGCCCAGCGTTTCTCATGATGTACTCTGCATGTAAATTAAATAAGCAGGGTGACAATATACAGCCGTGATGTACTCCTTTTCCTATTTGGAACCAGTCTGTTGTTCCATGTCCAGTTCTAACTGTTGCTTCCCGACCTGCATACACGATTCACTTTTCATCCTCCATCAAAATTTGTATTAAAAATGGGATGTTTTCCTTATGCTTCAGTAGAGAATCACATGTGGAAATGAAGTCAAGAAGGCTTTTTTGCTTAACTTATGTGATATCCAAACATCAAAGTGATTAACATAACCAAGCAGGTGCAAATGATTTTCAATGCTTGATTTGGATATTTTGAGTATGTCGATTATCTCCCACATGGTATACCGCTGATGGTTCTCAATTAGTGTCTCGATTTGGTTGGTTTCAACTTCAACTGACCTATCTGACCCTGGAGCATCATCCATGAGAAATTTCCAACACAAAATTTCATGAGCCGCTTTTGACACATCTGGTCAGTCACAGCACCTTCTCCATACACGGCACAAATTTTTGCTCTGCATTTCAGTTGTGTTTTTACCTTTCTTGAAATAACAAGGCATAATATGCCCCACATTTTGCTTTTATCCTTTCATCTTCAGTATTAAAATGGCTACACAAAAATTCACCAATTTTGCTAATTTTTTTAAAAATGCATTCTGCTATAACAGCTGTCACAGCACAGTCTAACAAAATTGCTTCAAATGAAGCTAGACAGCTATGTGCTACTAGAGCCATCTTAACAGGAAAAAAAAAAAAAATAAGCAAACATTTTTGTCCATCCCGTATTTTCAAACTTCAAAAAATTAGTTTTTCAGTTTCCTAAAAAGTTAACATAATTTTACCACATAACCTAGTAATTCCCCTTTGGGAACCTACCCAACCAGGGTGAAAAATATATGACTATACAAAAAATTATACATAACTTTTCGCAGAATCATTATTCATAATAGCCAAAAATGGAGGAAATTCAAATGATCATCAGCTGATTTGTACATGGGAATAATATTCAACAAAAAAGGAACAAACTACTAAAACAACGTAGATGAACCTCAAAGTATTATGGTAAGAGCTTTCCTGGTGGCTCAGCGGTAAAGAATACACCTGCTAATGCAGGAGACATGGATTCAAACCCTGATCGGGAAGACCCCGCATGCCTGGGGGCAACTAAGCCTGTGCAGCACGACCGCGGAGCCTGTGCTCTAGACCCCAGAAGGCACAGCTACTGGAGCCCGCGGGCCCTGGAGCCCGCGCTGCACAGCAAGAGAAGCCACTGCAATGAGAAGCCCACGCACGCACGGAAACTAGAGCACGGCCCCTGCCTGTCACAACCAGAGAAACGCCTGCACAGCAGTGAGGACTCAGCAGAGCCACATTGCATGCAAGTAAATAAATATAAAAGAGATGATGGGAAGCTGAGCTAGATACAGGAGACTTCATACTGTATTGTTCCACTTATATGAAACGTCCAGAAAGGACAAATTTTTAGAGCCAATGAGCAGAGCAGTGGTTGCCTGGGGCTGGAGCGGGAATGCCACACTTTCTCCAGGGACCCTAGGAGAGTGCTGGACCCTTTCAAAGTCAACTGTGGTGATTGATGGTTGCATAGCATTTACACAGATGTATGCAAATGTAAATTTACTGAGAGTCAATTGAACTTTACACCTTTAAAATTCATTTTATTGAATTGTACACTTAAAACAGGCAACTTTTAATGGACAAAAAGTAAACCTCAATAAAGCAATTAAAAATGTATTCCTAAAATATACGTGTAAAAAAGACTGGAAGAAAATGTGTCAAAATAGTAACTTCCTTTGTCTCTGGGTAATAGGATTATGGATGATTTTTTTTTTTCCTTCTGTATTCTTTTCAAAATTTTCTAAATGTTCTCTATGGGTCTGCAGTTCTTGGATATTCCAAAAATGGTGTGCATGTGTGCAGGATATGAGACAAACCTTGTTTGTTGCTTGCTTTGGTGAGAGAGAAGCTGTTGTTTTACAGCTGCCAGATGCTTCTCGAGCAGGAAAGGCAGAGCACATCCCCTCTATTCTGGGCAAAGGCCCTGGAGTGGCCTCCATACTTATTCACAAGGAAGAACCACAGGTGTTCATCGTCTAGACAAAGGCCGCTTCTGGAAACTCTCCTTGAAACACAGGGTTCAAGGTCATAGCAGGGTGAGAAGGTGGGCAAACTCAGAAACAGAAACCTCCTGGAAGAAAGGAACTGGAAATCTTGATGTCTTCCCTTTTTTATTTTTTAAGAAAAATTTTGACTCTGAAACTGTATCAGAAGTGCACAAATTCTGAGTGAAACAACTTCATGAACTTTCCAGAGGTGAAGCTATCACCCAGAGCAAGATGCAGAATGTTCCAGAAGTCACCTCTTGGCCCTTCCAGTCACCAACTCTTCCAAGGGGAACCACCTTTCTTATATCAAAGACCCCCTTTACTGTTTTTGAACGTTTGGCTCTGCATGGGTCTCCAGCTAGAACACATTGGCTGCTTCCCAAAGAGACTGAGGCTATGAAGAGGTGGGCGGGGCTGGGAGTCAGAGACTCAGGTGAGCATTGGCACAGGTGGCCTTGGCCTGGCTTGCTGCGGAGGGAGGCCAGGGTGCTCCTGTTGACAGGAAGGTCATGCCTGAATGGGCGCAGGCAAAGACCCCTCCATCCTTCCTGCAGAACCACCTCCAGGCCAACTGAGGAGAAACCTGTCAAGCCTTGACAATGACCCTTCAAGGCCACGATGAACCCACTGTTAGAGGGAAACTGCCTCAGGTTCATGCTTCACAAGTGGAGGCAGAGGGTCTGGCCCTTTTGGACTGAGTCTCTGTGACTCTCAGGAAATTGGTTAGAGGCATGCTCAATTGACTAATTTGAATGCTAAAGAGATGCGCCTGAGGAAGTGGGTCATGCCAGTAACTTATATAAATAAGTGAATCACCCTTCAAACCATCAAAACAGTCGTTTTTTGATGTGGCTCAGCTGGCATTTCCTGAGGAAGAGGTGATGCTCCACACCCAGCCTGCCAAGTGGACAGCTGCTTTGATAAATGTTATTCACGGGAGTAACTTCCTTTGTCTCTGGGTAATAGGATTATGGATGATTTTTTTTTTTCCTTCTGTATTCTTTTCAAAATTTTCTAAATGTTCTCTATGGGTCTGCAGTTCTTGGATATTCCAAAAATGGTGTGCGTGTGTACAGGATATGAGACAAACCTTGTTTGTTGCTTGCTTTGGTGAGAGAGAAGCTGTTGTTTTACAGCTGCCAGATGCTTCTCGAGCAGGAAAGGCAGAGCACATCCCCTCTATTCTGGGCAAAGGCCCTGGAGTGGCCTCCATACTTATTCACAAGGAAGAACCACAGGTGTTCATCGTCTAGACAAAGGCCGCTCCTGGAAACTCTCCTTGAAACACAGGGTTCAAGGTCATAGCAGGGTGAGAAGGTGGGCAAACTCAGAAACAGAAACCTCCTGGAAGAAAGGAACTGGAAATCTTGATGTCTTCCCTTTTTTATTTTTTAAGAAAAATTTTGACTCTGAAACTGTATCAGAAGTGCACAAATTCTGAGTGAAACAACTTCATGAACTTTCCAGAGGTGAAGCTATCACCCAGAGCAAGATGCAGAATGTTCCAGAAGTCACCTCTTGGCCCTTCCAATCACCAACTCTTCCAAGGGGAACCACCTTTCTTATATCAAAGACCCCCTTTACTGTTTTTGAACGTTTGGCTCTGCATGGGTCTCCAGCTAGAACACATTGGCTGCTTCCCAAAGAGACTGAGGCTATGAAGAGGTGGGCGGGGCTGGGAGTCAGAGACTCAGGTGAGCATTGGCACAGGTGGCCTTGGCCTGGCTTGCTGCGGAGGGAGGCCAGGGTGCTCCTGTTGACAGGAAGGTCATGCCTGAATGGGCGCAGGCAAAGACCCCTCCATCCTTCCTGCAGAACCACCTCCAGGCCAACTGAGGAGAAACCTGTCAAGCCTTGACAATGACCCTTCAAGGCCACGATGAACTCACTGTTAGAGGGAAACTGCCTCAGGTTCATGCTTCACAAGTGGAGGCAGAGGGTCTGGCCCTTTTGGACTGAGTCTCTGTGACTCTCAGGAAATTGGTTAGAGGCATGCTCAATTGACTAATTTGAATGCTAAAGAGAGGCGCCTGAGGAAGTGGGTCATGCCAGTAACTTATATAAATAAGTGAATCACCCTTCAAACCATCAAAACAGTCGTTTTTTGATGTGGCTCAGCTGGCATTTCCTGAGGAAGAGGTGATGCTCCACACCCAGCCTGCCAAGTGGACAGCTGCTTTGATAAATGTTATTCACGGGAGTTTCCACAGTGTGGCACAGGCCAGAGCAGGGGTTGCCTGGAGACCTCCCTCTAAGTGCTCCTCATCAATGCTGACTCGAAGTTTGCCTTCCAGAACTTTCCACTTGGTCTCAGATGGCTAAGGTAAAATATGGTCTACAAAGAAGCAACAGATCAATCGAAGCCTTGTTCTCCACTGAACAAAAAAGGTCTTTTCCAGGAGCTGTGGCTGGTTTTCTTCTCTCCCACCTCAACTCTTCTAGTCTACCAAAAGGGGAAGCCATCCTTCCTACATAGCCTTTGGGAGCCCTGGAGGTGGAGCAGGGCCCCCTCCACTCGCTGTCCTTTCCTGTGACAACCGTGGGTGGGGGGCATCTGCCTTTCTCTACATCACAAGGGCAGCCTTAAGACTGGAGGAGTCTTCTCTTCTGGTAGAAAGAGAGTAGATCTTAGGATGGATTTGCCTGGGATGAATCCCACCCCTGACATTTCATACTAACTGTAAGGTTTTGGGTTGTTTCTTAATCCTTCTTAGCCTCTGTTCTCTCATCTGTGAATTGAGGACAATGCCTACCTACTCACAGAGCTGTTGTGAGGACTCGTCAGGATTACAAATCTCAAGAGTGTCTTTTCGAAACACAGTAGGCACCCAATAACATTAGCTATGATCATCATCTTTTAAGCTATCATCCCTTAGGTGTAGGTGCAGAGCCCACCCATCAGGACAGTCCAGAGACAGACTGTGGCACTTTGGCCCAACCTCCTTTGGAAATTTACATCAGTTGTGAATCTCCGTTGTGAAACATCGAAACATCGATGTGGAAGAAAGGAAGACAAAGCCCAGACTCTGAATCAACCAGTAGGTGTAGCGTTCTGGAGACTCTGCAGGAGGGTGGGCCCAGTGACTCACCACAGTGATCCTTTTACTTTTCCTAGTGACCAAACTGATTTTTTCATTACACGGCAATGATTCACCATTTGCTGTCGTAGTTATGTAATTGGAGCTGTTTTGATCTCAGGTGTCTATCTCTGTATTTCAGTGTCACCCCTGGGAAGTTCTGGGGAATAGTCTTTTTCACACACCCTAGTACATGCTATAACAAACCATTGTTGAAATACCATCCTCAAGAAATCTCCTGCCTCCTTATTCTCTGAGAAGGGAGCAACTGGAAGGTGAGCGGTACCCTGGACTGGGAATCAGGAGACCCTGGACCAGATTCCCCTGGGTTCCTTATCTTCTCTGGCCTCAGTTTCTCCACCTTAAAATGAGATATTGGACCACATCAAACCTAAGCTATGACATTCAAGGAATTTACAAGATTAAACTTTTCTCAACATGTCTTTCTTTCTTTTTTTTTTTTTTGCTAAACAAGAGTTCCCAGAGTGTTTGCTATCAAATCCTCAGAGCATGGCACTACAAAGGTAGAAGTGGAAACTGAGTTATAAGGCAGGGTGGGGAAAACAGTGGATTCATAATAGATATCTTAATAATAAGTTAATCGAGCCTTGGAGGAATGGGGTTCCCAGTATTTATCCATCTCTCTTATGTCATAAATAATAAGCAGTGGAGGATCTGGATATACTGGCACCTCAGCTGCCGTTCTGATCATGGTTCTCAGCAGACCTAGGCCAGGAAAGAAGGAAAGAGCTTTGCAGATACCTTTATTGCACTTGTTTTCTCATCCTTTGGCAGGAGTTCCACGTCTTAGGACTGGCCACGTAATACCAGCCCCATGGACACATCACAGGGCTAACCACCAGTAAGAGGCAAGGCAGTCATGGGCACTCAAAATCTAAATTTCTGCTTTTCCTTTTTCCCTGCTCAACCTTAGCATTTGCTGGGCTTCTTAAATTTTTGGATTGGCATCTTTCGACAGCTCTGAAAAATCTTCAGACAAGGTCTCTTCAGACATTACCCTTGCCCCTTCTCTCTTACTTCTCCTTTCAGAATTTCAGTTAAGAGTATTTGGACATCCTCACTCTATCCTTCTAGTCCCTGAACCTCTTTTTCATGATTTTCATCTTTTTGTCCCTCTGTGCTGTTATTTGGATAATTTCTTCAGACCCACCCTCCAGTTCATTGATTCTCTCTTTGTCTATATCTAATTTCTTAGTAAATCCATCTATTGGATTTTAAACTTCAGTTATTGTATTTTTCATCTATATATTTTAAAGTTCATTCTTTAAAAAAATCTATCAGGTCAGTTTTTTATAGTTTGTTTCCTGCAGATACTTTTAAGCTTACATTTTATTTAACATAATAAACAGTTGTGTTTTTTTTTTTTCTCTATCATCCTACTGTATGATGTAGTTGAGGGTCAGCTTAGCTGTATTTTTTTTTCCCTGCTTTTTCTTGTTCTTGTTGCCTCATTTCCTTCCTTATATTTCATTGAGTGTGGCTTGCTATTACTGAAAAAATTACTTAGTGGGACTTTTTTTTTTTTTTTTTTGAGGCCTGGGATGAATATGAATTCTTCCAGAAAGGATTTGCACTTGCTTCTGCCATGTACCTTGGATCATATCCCCTTCAGCATCATTTTATTCTAAACTTGCTTTGTGAGGTTTTTTTTTTTTTTTTTTTGGTCCCTTCAGGTGATGCAGGCTACCAGTCTGCACAAGGGTTAGCATGTGGTTACAACTTCACAGAGATAACTTTTCCCCTGACCTCCTCAGCATCCAGAAACCAGTCTTTATAGCCTCCAAAGTGGGCAAAGAAGGGAATATTTGCTTCTGATCACACTCATCCTGGGTGTAAGCCCTTTAGTGTTTTAGCATAATGGGCTGCAGATCTACTAGATTCCCTACTTTACATGGGCTCTGAGATTATGAATTCTGGTAGGTTAATTTTCCTCTTCCAAGCACAGTAATAAGTCTACTATCTATGTGCTAAGTCTCAGAAAGTTATGAAATAAAATGAAATTTCAAATTAAAAAATTTTTTTCAAAAAAATGTCCATTTTCCTTGAAACAGGATATTCTTTCTGCCACATCAGCAATTGTACTTACTCAGATTAAACCCCCTGGAACTTTAAAAGTTACAAAACCAGCTTTAGGGAATTTTAGAGATTTTAGACCTAGAAGATAAATCAGGAAATCTTTCAATGACAAGTGGTAGAATCATGACAAACAGTGGCTTTTTTTTTTTCTTAGAAGATAAGAAGTCTAGAGGTAGACAGTTGGTGGTCTTGGGTCATCTGCTCAAGAATGCCATCGGGATTGGGGGATGGTCCTGGCTTTTTCTGTGTTTCCCTTCTTTTGTGGTGACTTTCCATTGTGCTGATCTTTTTTGTTGTTGTTATAAAATGGCCGCCATAACTCTTAAGATCATGTCTGTGTTCAAGGCAGGAAAAAAGGAGCAAGATAGCACTAGCCACATCGGTCTGTTAAATCAAGGAGGCCAAAGTACCAACCACCCCCTCCTCCCCAGGCTCCCTCATGATTTCTTAGACCAGTCTTGGTTCACCCCTAGGACTGAGCACATTTCACTCTGACTACAGTCAGGATTACATTGGAGGGGAAAAAGAGGAGACAGGCTCGGGGGAGGCAGCCAGTGCTTGTCACGCTGGGATCTCACTGTCCCACTGCCTGCTGCTGCTGCTAAGTCACTTCAGTCGTGCCCGACTCTGTGTGACCCCATAGACGGCAGCCCACCAGGCTCCCCTATCCCTGGGATTCTCCAGGCAAGAATACTGGAGTGGATTGCCATTTCCTTCTCCAATGCATGAAAGAGAAAAGTGAAAGTGAAGTCGCTCAGTCTGTCCGACTGTTAGCGACCCCATGGACTGCAGCCCACCAGGCTACTCCGTCCATTGGATTTTCCAGGCAAGAGTACTGGGGTGGGGTGCCATTGCCTTCCCTGGTCCCCCTGCCTACCTCCCAGCAAAGCAGCAGGAACTCAACTGACTGAACCTAAGAGCCTTCCTTGCTGGGGGAGCCTCCAACAGGGGGCTTCTAAGCTGGAGGATAGTTTTCTTAATTATAGTTTGTGTTTTTTTTTTTTTAATCCACAAAATGCCTTGGAGAGATGACTGCCCTTGAGAAAGTTTCTGCTTGGATGCAGATGACGGCAGGGAAGTCCAGATGTTGTTATGGTAGAGACAGCATGCAGTTTCCAGGCCAGGCCTCTGGGTGATGAAACTCATTAGGGTTTGTTCTTTCCATGCCAGAAAGAGGTGTAGATGGTGATACTGGAATCAGAGGAGCTTCCTCCCTATTCATGATCCCTTTGGCAAGTCACACCCTAGTATTTTCTCTTTTAGCTGAAGCATCAGACAGGGCCAGGCTCCAAGCGGACACACCTGCCGCACTTTGAAGATGAAGTCTGATAGGTATCGGTGGCATAGTCAATAAACCCACTGGGTAGATACTGTACCTGCCTTTGTAGGATTTATATACAGGCCCATCTTTGGAGACCTCAATCTGGGAATCCACTGATGATTGTACAGAAATCCTCTTTTCATATTCCAACACAGGCAAAGAATCTCTGGTCTTCAGCCCTGGGGGCCTGATGAGTGGCGGTCAGGGCTTTCTGAAGTTGGTGAGTTGGGGTGCGGGGTGGCAGAGTGTATGGATGAGCAGACCATCCTTGTCGTGGTGTTCTAGGGAGGAGGGGGCCAACTGGCCCCTGCTATGTACCACACACATCCCAGACCTTGGGCTATCTACCAGGCACACACTGGTTTAGATAATTCCCCACAGCCTTCCCTGGTGGCTCAGTGGTTAAAAAAAAAATCTGCCTGCAATGCAGGAGATCCAGGTTCAATCCCTGGGTTGGGAAGATCCTCTAGAGAAAGACGTGGCAACCCGCTCCAGTATTCTTGCCTGGAGAATCCTATGGACAGAGGAGCCTGGCAGGCTACAATCACAGAGTCCTGGAGGGCTACAGTCGCAGAGTCAGACATGACTGAGGGACTAATACAGCGCAGCCTCCAGATGGTCTCAGTTCAACACTGTTTCCTGACAGAAGCTCCTGGTGGGTGTGCCTCTCCTCGGCACCCAGAACATCCATCTTCATAATGCTTGTCATCCTTCAAATGACCATGTACCACTCAGCTCTCCCACTGGACAGGAACCTGCTCAAAGGTGGGAACTGCATCTGTTTGATTCAGTTAAGTTCAGTTCAGTCGCTCAGTCACTCTTTGCGACCTCATGATCGCAGCATGCCAGGCCTCCCTGTCCATCACCACTCCTGGAGTTCACTCAGACTCACGTCCATCGAGTTAGTGATGCCACCCAGCCATCTCATCCTCGGTCGTCCCCTTCTCCTCCTGCCCCCAATCCCTCCCAGAATCAGAGTCTTTTCCAGTGAGTCAACTCTTCTCATCAGGTGGCCAAAGTACTGGAGTTTCAGTTTTAGCATCATTCCTTCCAAAGAAATCCCAGGGCTGATCTCCTTCAGAATGGACCGGCTGGATCTCCTTGCAGTCCAAGGGACTCTCAAGAGTCTCTCCAACACCACAGTTCAAAAGCATCAATTCTTCGGCACTCAGCTTTCTTCACAGTCCAGGTTTTTAGCTTTTTAGCTCCTCTTCACTTTCTGCCATAAGGGTGGTGTCGTCTGCATATCTGAGGTTATTGATATTTCTCCCAGCAATCTTGATTCCAGCTTGTGTTTCTTCCAGTCCAGCGTTTCGCATGATGTACTCTGCAAATAAGTTGAATAAGCAGGGTGACAATATACAGCCTTGACGCACTCCTTTTCCTATTTGGAACCAGTCTGTTGTTCCATGTCCAGTTCTAACTGTTGCTTCCTGACCTGCATACAGATTTCTCAAGAGGCAGGTTAGGTGGTCTGGTATGCC